>JBBPOB010000120.1:0-28988 GCA_038091275.1 Tylopilus subfusipes
AAATCTCCAAGTGAACAAGACTGGGGAGTCCAGTCGTTCACCTGGGCCTTTATATACTATTCTAAGGTTTGTACATGTGGATGGTAGATCTACGATATCCTGTGTCTAGTCTACCATGAGGAATACAGCCCAGATAACTGGATCATACCCTAGAGGACGAAGGGGAGTCATGATGAGTCAGAATGTACATGAGGAGGAGCATGAGGACAAGATGGGGGCATGAGGCAGAGATAGTGCATGGAGATGAAATACATGAGGCACCCATGAGGTGATAGACGATGTTACTATCTATGACTCATTCTGACTAAGTGTGACTAGCTGTGACTCATCCTGAGTCGATTTGACTAGATCTGACTAGGGTAATCAGTAGTGTGATCAGTATGTAATCAGTAGTGGTCAGTAGTGTGATCAGTAGGTGATCAGTACTGAGAGGTTGAGAGTTCAATTCTCTCAATGGGCAAATATTTAAGTAGCATAGTAAAGTGTACAAAATGTGTAGTAGTGACTAAGGATTAGGAGAAACATAACACCTTAGTAATTGAGGGGGCAAGCAGGGGCTTGACCACACTAATTAGTAAGCACACCAAATATTGACACCAAGTAGATGAAATTTTTTTTGCCAAGCAATTTTTTTCCCCCACCAATTCTGTTAAACTAAAACATTGCCAATACCCACTACCTATCGGTAGCGGGAATAGATATACAAGTTTGCGTTCGCCACTCAATCAAGAAGTAAAAAGCCCTAGGTCCGATTAGAATAGCACTACACAATATCCACAGAATATATCTGACACATCCTTTCGCTTTATGGTATATATCGGAATCCGGGCGCCTACACACGTGGGAAAATGAGTTTAGAACGAGTGTGAGAAAGAGGCGGCGCCAGTGTAGATGCGGACGCGAACGTGAGCGCGCGCACACACAAGGGGACGTACCTTGTCAGCCAGCTCGGACGTGTCCACCGGCGCATCGCGATCGGGTTCGCCAAATGCGGCGTTGCGACGGGCATTCTCCCATAGGTATGAGATCTAATCCGTGCAGTAAAGTTAGAGCGGAGACGTCAGGATTGAAACGAGCACATCAAAGAAAAGGGCGAAAGAGAACGGGACAACGACGCACGGAGAGTACCCATGCCGAGAGCGCGGCCAGGAACATTAGTGCACCAGAGACTATGCAGCAGGGGAGAAGATCACGTCAGCATCGTTGGTTTCCCCCTGGAGTGGGCTTACCTCCGAACCCGCGTCTGTGATAGCGAATCGGTCAGTCAGTACGATCGCGAAAAATAGCACAAGAAGGCCGGAGCCTGGACGCACGAATAAGCCGGACCCTCGGTCAGGGGGTACAAGTGCGAACCCAGAATACTTCCCACTTGCCCGATGGCACCAAAGAGAGGCATCCCAGCTGCACGCTTCGTTTCCGAACCAAGGTTGTGCGTGACTAGGAGGTCAGAGAACAGGGTGCTTGGTCAGCATCGCTTCCCCACCGAACATGTCACGGGAGTCATCGGGATAGGATATATGGTAACGGTTTGGGGGCACTTACACCACGTGAGAATGAGACCTAAACTGGCATACGTGCCTGCGGCGATACAGAATGTGGCGAGGTACCGAATATGCACGTGAGGTTGCGCGACAGCCAGAAGAATCCTGGTTGCATGGGTGAGTGAGAAACAGTGCGGATCAGAAGGTGTCGATAACTGACATATAACCAATTCCTCCCAACGTACATGCAGAAACGATCATGAGCCCGCGGGTCTGGAGTCTATCAGAAGTATAGCACGAGGTTATCAAGATCAGAGCGGCGACCGCATAAGGAGGGACAGTCATGAGCTGCGATATTGCAGGCGCTGAAGAGGATCCAGTTAGTCTGCCTTTCCCCCAAGAAGGACATACAATGCCCCATCGTCTCAATGATGGTAGGTAGAAACGCCGACAACGAGCCGAGCGCGCAGTTTAACCCAAAGTAGATGATCCCAGCAACGTACACCTAAACTTGAGATCAGCCGTGGCACTCGGTCATGGCAGAGAAAAAAACCTGCCCTCCAGTCCAGAAAGGCGTCGACGACGTGTCCTAAGATCCAGATCAGTGACTTGAAGGTACCTGGAAGAGGGCGCAAAGAAGTACTCTGGTTCACGGTTGCTCCAATGTCACCCCTCGTTCCTCTATTCATGCGTTCTATGGCCAATTTGCGCTCGGAATGTGTCAGAAAACTGGTCGACTCAGGACGCCCTGGTAAGAGAAACGAACACAGCACTCCAAGAAGTATTGTCGGAACACCCTGTTGCACATTCGTAAGGGAGTCCGGCGACCTCGTAAAGCAGACTTACTTCTATAATGAACAACAACCTCCAATTTGCGATGCATATCTTGACATGCTGAATCCCGTAGGCGAGCAAGCCACCGAAAGCACCAGCAACAGCGGCAAAACCAAACCAAGAAGCAATTCGGGTGCCATATTCGGTTTTGGTATAATAGAATGCTTGGGTGAAATGGTGTCAGCGTGGAACCGCCGGTAGCACTAATAAAAAGAAAAAAGACATACAAAAATACAGTACGACCGAAGGTCCGAACGCCGCTTCAAAGATCCCAACACCCAACCGAGCAATAAGAAGACTTTCAAAGTCATTCGCAGTCGACTAAACGTGTTCCATGTTTACACCGTGAGCTAAGTGAGAACCAATGATTGCTCACCATTGATGCGGAACATAAGCCCCACAGAATGGCCGAGCAGCCAATCCAAATGCGAGGATTATAAAACTTGGAGAGCACAGTGCACGGCACCTGGCACAAGATCTAACCACTGGCATGAGAGCGTACGAACAGTGGCCATTTGCCTGGGCACTGACATATGGTATGAAAAAGATCGCGACCAGCCAATCAAAGAGGACCCCGGTGGGGTCTCCTCCGAGTACGTCTTCAGGTAATCCTTGAAGGCGTGCATTTCCCAAGTTGGAACGATCCAGATCTGGATAAGTGCGCTAGTCAGACGGTATGTGCAGGACTCCCGACGCCGGCAAAAAGACTCACATGCAAACAGATAAAGAACGCAAGTGATGGGTAAAATCCTTCCATCGAGTTTGCGCAACAGTTTCTTTTCCGCAGTACCCGGATCTAGTGGGATGAGCGGGACATCTTCCTGAGTCTCCTGATAACTAGAAACATTTTCTGAGGGTGACAGGACGCCAGAATCCTGAGCGCGTCTGGAGTGCATTTCTGTGCTAGGTTAGCCTGTGAGTGCACTCGAGTGATGCCAGGACGACGCTGAAGTCTGAAGCGAGCAGAAATCCGGGGCACCCTCAGGTTCCTGGTCGGGAGAACCGAAAGACAGCGGCGCTATTAGTAACATCGGGTGACCCCCACCAAACGACGGTATCTGGGGTGCAAAAATATTATAATTACCTTGACGTTGATTGGACCCCCGGACTGAGATAACTGCATTGTTATCAACTCCGACCCTCCTTTTTTCGAAAGCAAGTTGGAGTGGGCGCTGAAGCGCTGAAATTTGAAACGTTGACTGCAAGTACTGCGACACTGCGCATCCGCATGGCGCAAGTATTGCCAGTGAAGAGGTCACAAACTCATGTGCTGCCATCACTATCATGATTAAATATTATTCCCGTATCATATCTTGGCCCATACTAGTAATACATATCTCCCAGCGAAAATCCACTCATTTATTACTCTATGTACGCCATGGAGTCATGTTGACACATAGTGAAGTGAGACAACAAAGGCTCACATGATATGGTGCACACGTCTCGGCACCGAAAGGATGTTGTTCTTTGCTCGCCCAATTGGATACGAGTTACTAGTAGAGACGCAGCAAATCAGGTTCCGAGACACTAGGTTCACCGCACAGGCCCGAGCCCTGTGAACGTGCTCGCGACAGGTGCGACTCGCCGACACCAAGTTGATTCTAGTCCTAGTCCAATGGCTTTTGTTGCGCTCAAGTGGCTCTCTCCGAGTGTGGGCGCTGAATTGTACAGGTGGTAACTCCTCAAGGCCTCATGCACATGTGTCAAGCTGATCCTCGGGAATGCCACTGGCTCTCACGAACATCAAAGGATTCCAGCACTTGCACCACACTCTGATTGAGTCTTGGGCCGGTGATCTGTCGGTCGTGCCTGTATATCATGCTAATTTCTTTGGAAGGAACGACCACGAATCAGGAGATGCCATGTGGTCGCACGCGCTCGCCAGCAGTACCAAACTCTCCCGTCTATCAGTGAGATCGACTTGCTTCTTCGTGGAGTGCAATCTCGAGTTACTTTTTCCCCTTCACTACTTCTTTGTTTCATTGCTAACATCCAGAATTTCCTTTCCGATTCACTGGCAGCACCAGGCGGCAAGCGCTATTTGTCAAGCGTCGTCAAGCACATCACTGCCTGCGGCGAAGGAAAGGGTTCATCGAGCCAAGCGTACATTCTGTGAGCCGCAACCAAAGACTTTTTGGACATCACACTCCCATGCATGTCCCCGCGTGGGAAACAGGGGTGGGGGAGGCGGGAAAGAACCCCACTGCCAACTTCTAGGTAAAAATGACATATATGAACGCACCATGAACGTCGTTCATGGAGTATGTGTTGGTTTCCTAACCATGTCAGCATCTTCCTCCCTCTCCTCCTAGGCAGGTGCTCGTGCGCTCACGCTGGGTGGCGCATTGGCGATGGTACTCGCCCTCGTCCGGCGTTGTGTTGAGACGAGCCACGCGTCATCATCGTCGGCGCTTCCCCTCGGGGCCCCGGACCCTCCTTTAGTTGGTAACGTGATTGGGATCAACATAGAGGCGCTGTGGTTGACGTTTACCAAGTGGGCGAAGGCGTACGGTACGAGCGTTTTTGTCGTGTGACGTGTCCGTGTGTGCGGTCGTTGAGTACTGAGTCCCCACCCCCTCGGAATTGTGCAGGCGATCTGGTATATACACAGCTATTGGAAAACACATCGTTATCGTCAGTCCTGAAAAGATCGCGATGGATCTCTTCGAACGCCGCTCCAGAAACTACTCTGACCGGCCGCTCCTCGTCACGAACAAACTGTGCGTGCACCACCTCTGCCCCCTCTGCATTGCGCTGGAGAGTTGACTGATAGGGCATTTTTGGAGATTCGGGATGGATTTCAACTCGGTACAGTTACCATATGACGACGAGAGGCGAATTCACAGCCGTTTCTTCCATCAAGCCTTCCGCGCCAAGTCCGTCGCACGCTGCGCACCACCGCAGCAACAAATGCCGTTTCGACTGCTGTGTCGCTTGTTGGACGACCTAAACCAGTTCTCGGAACACGTCTTCGAGTATGTGTGTGTGTATTGGAAACGCAAATGATGCGACGTCGCCCCCCTCTGCCAGATATACTGTATTGATTATCGTGAATACGGTGTGCGAGTATGATCCCGAGTCCTATCATCTTTCCTGCACGTAAGTGAGGCTTTGTTGCGATGCGTTCGCTGTGCACAGACGCGTTTGGCCGAGAGCTCATGTGTATCATGAACTCGAACCTCTGGTCTGGCCCCCTTTCCCATTCATCTGTCCGCTGACCAGCACCTTGCACACAGGGCCACCGTGCACAACGCATCTAAATACCCCCGACCTTACGAATTCCTCCTCGAACGCTTCCTTAACGACGACGCCACATCGCGTTCGGGTTTGGGAAGCACATGTGCGTGGGCAGACACTTTGCGGACACGTCCGTGTGGACCGCGATCGCGGGCGTGCTGGCGGCGTTTGCGCTAGCCGTGCCGCCGGGGGGTGGGGGGCGGTGGTGCCGAGGTATACGCTCGGGTTTGCGGCGTGAGCGGTTCCCCAGGCCGGTGCCTACGAGACGTAGTATGATGTTGGTGCAGACGTCCACTTTCGTTTCCGTGTCGGATCATGGCGAGGGTAGAAGGGATGTGGGGATGCTCGAACGGTTGATGGCGGCGAGCGTGGTTTGAACGCGTGTTGTGGTGGGGGCATGGATCGGAACGGTGAGCGAGGGCACCCATTTGTTGGGAGGACGAGGCGACGGTAGGACGACGGTATGAATGCATCAAAGAGACACCCATGAGCGGATGGTAGGGCGTGTCGATCTGGTTTTTGAGAGACAGTTCGTGTCCACGTGTCCGGTGATAGACGAGTAGATTCCGAGATCTAAGCGCCCGTGGCCTCCGTTGGAGCGATCCGCAGTGACCGTCGTTTTTCGTCGCGTCAAGCGCCAAAGATCTCCGGATTTCCTTTGGATTGTGGGTTTTCGAGCTCGAGTAGACAGCACTATCTCCGAGACAAGGTTCTCTCGTACAGCATCCGACACTAGAGTTACGCTCCAACAGAAGAAAAAAACCTCCAAGTACGCAACATCGATACTCGCCGCTTGAGGGACCATTGGGTGTGAAAACCTTGTCTGCCGCGTCAGTGGGCCGGCAACCCAGAAATTTAATCGTGCGACCCGTGTCCGTCACCACGTGACCATTAACGAAACATGACCTGATTTCTGGTTTCGACCCTTTTTATGAAAAGTGGGTCGACTAGTCCGTCCAGCCATCTTCTCTCCCTTTTCTTTCTCTCCCTTACCAGTAAGCTCGTTTACTCCCGATGTTGCGCTGACCCGTATTGATGTGCGACGCTCTCAGGACATGTTGGCTAACGAGTATTCCGATGGGCGCATCATGGACCGCATCGGTGGTTACACCAAGTTTTGGGAAAAGGACCCCAACCGAGAGAGCCAAACCAACAACGAGAACCGTCTCGGCAGCTACACCGACGTCGTCAACGGTGCGTCCATTTTTCCTTTCATTCTTTATAGTCGTCCCGACTCGAACCCAACCTCGCAATGGTCGTTCCTCGGTAGGCTACTATGACGGGGCGACCCAGGTGTACGAGTACGCGTGGGGCTCGTCGTTCCACTTTTCGCGGTTCTACAAGGGCGAAGGGTTCTACCAGTCGCTCGCGCGGCACGAGCACTACCTCGCAGCGCAGATGCAACTGCGGCCGGGTATGCGCGTGCTCGACGTTGGGTGCGGCGTTGGTGGGCCCGCGCGTGAGATTGCCGCGTTTGCGGACGTGAACATTGTTGGCGTGAACAACAACGAGTTTCAGGTGCAGCGTGCGAGGCGGTATACGAAGCGTGCTGGCCTGGACAAGCAGGTCACGTTCGTCAAGGGCGACTTTATGAACTTGGCGGAGCAGTTTGGGGAGAACTCGTTCGATGCGGGCAGGTGTTTTTTTTTGGTTGCGTGTCGGGTGGGTGTTGAGGCGTTATCCAGTGTATGCGATCGAGGCTACTTGCCATGCACCTTCGTGGGAGGGTATTTACAGCCAGATCAAAAAGGTCCTCAAGCCCGGAGGAGTGGTAAGTGTTCAAGTTATAGTTTGGGGCACGAGCTGATCGGTCGCACAGTTTGGTGTGTACGAGTGGTGTATGACCGACGCGTGGGACCCATCGATCCCCTCGCACAAGGAGCTCGCGCACCTGCTCGAGATTGGCAATGGTATTCCTGAGATGCGTCCCCGCAGAGAAGCGCGGAAGGCGTTCGATACTGTCGGGTTTAAGGTTGAGCACGAGGAGGATCTCGCTGAGCGGCCTGACGAGATTCCGTGGTACTACCCGCTCGAGGGTGATTTCGGCAAGGCGCAGACGCCGTGGGATCTCGTGATGGTGTGGCGCACGAGCTGGAGCGGACGCATTGTGACGCACACTGGGCTTCGTTTGCTCGAGATGCTTGGACTGGTACCCAAGGGCACGTGGGAGGTGTGCGAGACGCTCAAGATTGCGGGCGATGCCCTCGTCAAGGGTGGACAGACCAAGGTGAATGGACCGCTTCGTTCATGCCACGGTGACTGACTGGCTCTGCAGCTCTTCACGCCCATGTACCTCGTCATCTCCCGCAAGCCGTTGGGGAGCGATTTCCACATGTAGAGTATATTATTACGTAACGAATGCAATAATTGGAATCCGATCTTTCGGGAGTTTCCGGGAGGGATCTGTGTGTCGCTGACGATGGAGGAGGGAGATCCCAGGGTGAGTAAACCCAGGTTACCCAAGGCGTATACCGAAGAACAGCTCGCGTTTCTGCGCTCTCACATCGCCGGATTCGAGACGCGGACGAGAGGTCATGTGAGGGGCGACGCTAAAAAGTTCGCCTTGGATCGCGCCAGCGAGTTTCTCGTCCGCTTCGGTCTCCCTCCAGATCTTCAAGGGGTCGACGAAGCTGAGCCGCGATTCCGCGAGGTGAGTCCAGGTCGAGATCCCTCCCCTCCTCGAGCTCATCCAACGTCCCCGGTCGAAGCAAATATACAACTGGTACAAAAACACAGTCGGTCGCGCGAGACGCAAGCTCGAAGGACGCACCAGGCCAAAGAAGCTCTCTGACAAAGGCAGGTCTCCTCCACCTCCTCGCGGCCCTGCTCATCGTCTGCCCCAGTCTCGTCCCCGGGCAGCCTCACATGGAGCCCGACCCTCGCAACGTCCTTTGCCTCACCCTCTGACACGCCTGACGCTGGTCCAAGCTCGCACGCCCACCCACACCCACACGCCCACACCACCCAGCAACAACCCCAGGCAGCCTCGAGCCAACAGCTCCAATTCGCCTTCCAGACGGCCCTCCCCGTCCCCGTCCAGGTCCCCTCGCCCACCACGATCGCGCTCAACGTGACTCCCGCAGCGCTCCGCGACGCATTCGTCACCCACGCCATCGACCCCCCCACGCTCTCGTCCATCATCCAGTCCTACGTCCTCGCCCATCCGTCTGCGACACCGCTCACGCCCCTCATACACGTCCTTTTTGACGCAGCATCCTTGTGCCTTGCTTCGTCCGCCGCCGCCGCCGCCGCCGCCTCGGGTCCCACCGGCACTGGTGCGTCTGGCGCATCGGGCTCGACAGGCGTGGCACAGAGCTCAGGCGCACCCTCGCACGCGTGGACGGAGCTCCTCTTTCCGCTCCTCCGCAGGTTCGTCGACGCGTGTGCGTTCTTCCCCACCACCCTCATCCACGCGGACGTCTCCGGTCCGCTGGCCGGTCCACGTGCGCTGCAGACGGCGCTGCGCAAGTCGTCGGTGTGGGCGCCCCTCAGCACGGGCAGCAGCAGCACGGGTGCTGCGCACGGTTCGCTCTCGGACGAGATGGAGCGCATCAAGGTGGATAGACAGCGCCGCAAGGACCACGTGCAGTGGGCCCAGATCCACGCGGCCGCGATCGAGCTCGGAATCGTCGGCGGCGGTGCCAGTGCTGCAATGCCCATGGGCGTGCCCGTCGGCACCAACGGGGCCACGGCCTACCACCACCGTCCGGCCCAAGACCTCGTGTACGGCGTGCCCGGCGCAGCGTCTCCAGCGGCGACGACGACGACGACGGTGGGCGACACGTTTTCAGAGATGATGGCGCGCGATGCGGTGTGGGAATCGGACGAGGTCGAGTGGGTCGCGGGGATCATCGTACTGCGGGCAATCATCCGCACAGGTGGGATGACGCGCAAGGGCGAGTGGGAGCAACTGTTGGGGGCGTATGAGCGGCGGTGGAAGGAGATCAAGGACGAGGCAAGACAGGCGCTCGTGACGGTGAGCCTCTGGCCGCGTCTCTCGCTCACTTTGCGCCATGTGTTGATGATGTGTGGATAGGAAGTGTTGCTCGGCGCGAGGGACGACCTGGCACGTTTGGACGAGGCGCGCGTCGCTACAGTCTAGCCACTGACATAGCATCAGCGAAAGCTATTCCAAAAACGTCTTCGATCCATCATGCATTCATGTACAGAGCATTCCATAGCAAATCATTCGACAATGTAAACTCGGTCACCGTTGGTGCGGATATCATGATATCATGTATGTATTTACACTTTGCAGTTCTTGTCGTCGTGCTCCTTCCGTTCCGTCTGAGATAACCAAAGCGGGTGCGATAGCGGTACAGTGGCTCGGCGTGAATATGGGGAATGCAATGGCGACAAGGCAAGCAATTGAAACGAAGAGGGAAAAATAGGGGTCTGGAGTTCAACGTTTGAGCCGCTTGGGATCGTGACCATTGCTCGTGCTACCGTCCGTCGGACGGCGTATGCCGGCGTTCTGATAATGCTGTTGTTGCTGCTTCTGCTGCTCCCTCTGAGCGAGGCCCATGCCTTGCACCGGTGGACGCGTCGACGAGCCCGCCCTGAAGGATGCCAACGCTCAGCAAAGACGCCCACAAGAAAGGCAAACAGGAGACACGCACTGCATCACGTCTGCACTGCGCTTCAGCGTGTTCGTCGGTCCAGTGTTCTGCGGGGTGCTCGACGTGGTTCGGACGCAGGCAGGTGCGACAGATTTGGGGGTGTGCTGCACCGGCGGTTTCTGTCCGTCAAAACGATAGATGAGGGAGGGAAAGGGCGCATATAATCAGCGACGTGTGAACACGCTCACGGGGAAAGGAACGTAGTACGTACCATGCCAGGGGGGGGATGACCCACTGAGGCCATCGCCGGGCAAAGGTGTTTGGCGTCCTGCGCTGGAGGTCCCGTGCGCGTGCTCGACGTAGGCGGGGTGTGCGGCAATCCACTTCGGGCGTTCGCCTTGGCAGGTGTGCTAGACGACGACGACCCTGCGCTCAACCCGCTCCCAGCGCGATCACGTACCTGAGGCTGAGCACGAGAGCGCGCCGCGCTATCCAGCTCCGGTTCTAGCTCGAGCTCAGGGACGTCCATCATACTCACCCCGCCCATGCCTTCATCAAAGTCGATCGGCGGTCCTCCGAGATCACCGTCGCCGAGATCGACCGTGGCGAACAGCACGCCATCCTGGGTGCTGAGCGGAAACGCGCCATCGTCGTCATCGTCGGCGTTGCCTTGGCCTTGTGCCTGGTCGACGTCGTGTCTAGTAGTCTGGTCTGCTACGTCCGCGGAACCCGTGCGGGCTGGCATTGGCATCGGCTCTGCAAAGGACACGCTGCGTTCTGGGGCACTGGCCATTCGAGCAAGTGGCGACATCGCGACAGCCCGTGGTGGAGGTGCTCGTGGAGGCGGTGGGCGTTGGGCCCGCGAGGGTGTTTGGATCGGCGTCGCCAGTCCGTTGGGTTTCGGTGCGTCGGCGGCTGGTGGACCGCGATTGGCTGGGGGCTCAACCGCGTTCGATCCAGATCCCGAAGTGGTCGGGTGCGTTTGCACCCTCTGAGGCGGTGTGGCAGCACGAGCAGGGGTCCGGGCTTGTTGGGCAGAGGCGGCCATCTCTTGACGAAGGTGTCGCGGCACATACGTGATAGGTGTCTCGGGATGGTTTCCCTCGTGCTCTACTTTGATGCGGGGCTCTTCGTGCCTGGTCGATGATGTCCCTGAGACCGAGGCCTGGCCATGGGATGGTGGTGCCAGAGCGTCCGGTGTGCGCTCCTCGAACTCAGGTCGACGGTACAACTCGTTCTTGTCAAACATAGCCTAAGAGCGACATTGGGAAGAGCGTGAGTGTGGACAGAATTGAAACGCGTACCGGAGGGACCTTGATCTTGACGACTTCTTGTGCGTAGGACTTGTCGTATAAACAATTCCCCAGTAAATTTCCGAAATTTCGAAGGGTCCGTTTGAGCGAGTCCGTGATGGCTTCCTTCTTGCACTAGAGTAACATGCCCAGGAGGGAAAGAAAGGAGGTTTTCCATTGACACGACGCTCTCTCGATTGACGCAACAGAAACATAAGCAAGACGAAATCGCCAGCTCACCTTGTCGAGCGCAGCCGCTTTGCTCTTGCTGTTTTCCAACATGCCATACCCGACATCCTCGTGGTACGCTCCGTCCCTAAGTGTCACCCGCACGATGGCCGTCACGCCGACGTTGTACCTTTTCGACTCCTCGCTGTAATCCACGAAATCGGTCGCGATACTCACGATGCTCGAGCTCCAGCCGTTGAACCCAAACACCTCGTTGGCGAGATTGATGATCTTCCACCCCTCGGCGTAGGTGAGTTTGGGACCGCCACTTGGACCAGGGCGTTGGCTGATGTATTCCGGACCAAGCTTTTTGTTAAGTTTGGCTTGGAGGGTGGTGATCTGTTTCGAGGTCGTGCTGTCTTCGGAGAACGGGGTGAAACCAAACAACGCGTGGGGCGTGGGCGAAGGGGAGAAGAACGGTGGGAAGAAAGGCGCGGGTGTCCCGTGTGCGCGTGCGTCGAACGACATGGCGCCGCTGGTGACGATGGTGGACGAGCTGGGCTGGGCGGCGCTGTTGTTGAATGGGTCGAGGAGATTGAGCGCGCCTGCCATGGTGGTGGTCAAAAGCAAGCCCTGTCAGGGGCTTTGAAACTCCTCCGACGAAATGTGTCAAATCGTTCGGAGTCAATACCATTCAACCACCTGATGCGCCCTAGTGCCTCTTTGTCTCCTTTTGGATCCGTTCGTCCTCATCAAACGGGCTTGCCGATATTACGTCGGCAGGCGCCGAGTGGTGCAGGGCTATAAAGTTGGCCAGCGCCGTAAGCCCATCCGCTTTCCCCCACTTTCTGGTCCTCCAAAAAATGGGTGGTGGTGGCGCTCCACAAACCTTGGACTCTTTGGCACATCTCATCGATCCAAAAAGGAAATGGTACAATAACAGTCGGTGAGCACCCGAACACCCGCGCGCCGGATTGTGCTTTACCGTATTTATCTGCACTTCTGCAGACTCATTGCGCTCAACGCATGGATTGTCCTTCTGTGCGTCAAGAAGAACCCGTTCTGATTCTTTTGATTTTCAACATTTGCCCGTAGTCTGATTACCTCGTCGACTACGGGTTATGATGGCAGTATGATGAACGGCCTGCAGAGTCTTCCTCAGTGGGAGTCGGCCTTCAACTACCCATCCAACGGGAATCTCGGTCTGCTCAATGCTATCCAGGCGAGTGCACTCGGGGCACGCACTGTCTTCCGTCTTCGTTGACCATCTACAGAACGTCGGTGCCCTGGCGGGCTACCCATTCGCCCCATACTTGTCCGACGGCGTCGGTCGTCGCAAAGCAATTTGGTTCGGTGCGGCCATTATGTGTATCGCAGTCGCCATCCAAACCGCTTCCCAATCCGTCGGCATGTTTATTGGTGCTCGATTCTTAATCGGCTTTGGGAATACCTTTGCAGGCAAGTTTCGTAATGATTCTTGTTATCCATCAAGTAATATTTCCATGCTGTGAAACCATGTATGGCAATGTGCAGCCAATGCCGCACCCATGTTGGTCACCGAACTTTCATATCCAACATATCGTGCCCCTTTAACGTCTCTGTATAACTCTCTTTGGTATTCAGGGGCTATTGTGTGCGTACCATATTGTTCCATGTGACTCGACATTCTTCTGACTTGCGGTGATCTTTGTTAGTGCCGCTTGGACGACGTTTGGTTCGTTCAGAATTGATAACACATGGGCCTGGCGTTTGCCGTCATTACTGCAGGGAGTTCCTTCTATTATCCAGGTACTACTGGTTCTGCTAGCACCCGAATCTCCCCGGTGGCTAGTGAGCAAGGGACGTGAAGCTGAGGCTCTGAGGACGCTTGCCTATTACCACGCCGATGGAAATGAGTACGTGGACACTCAGACTCTGTTACCGACGTGCTGAGATCCTCGTAGACAAGACCCCGTCGTGCAATTCGAATTCAACGAAATCAGAGCCGCCCTCGAGTTCGACCGGGACGTCGCCGCCAACACCGGCTGGAAATCGCTCATCAAGACCCCGGGCAACCGCAAGCGCATGACCATCATCATTGCCCTGGCCTTCTTTTCCCAATGGTCTGGCAACGGTCTCCTCTCGTATTACCTCTCCAAAGTCTTGAACCAGATCGGCATCACCAGCGGGAGCACCCAACTCCTCATCAACGGCGTTATCCAAATCTGGAGTTTCATCGCCGCTCTATACGCCTCGTCTGTCGTGAACCGTCTTGGGCGTCGGTTCCTGTTCCTCGCTTCGGCCGGCCTGATGATGCTCTTCTACATGGCTCAAGCGATCTGTTTTTCTGAGTATGCGCAGCATGGAACTGCCGCGGCGGGCCACGCCGTCATCGCGTTCATCTTCCTCTTTTCGTCGGCGTACGCGCTCGCGTTCAGTCCACTCGTCATCTCATACACGGTCGAGATCTTGCCGTTCAACCTCCGCGCCAAGGGGCTCTGCTTCTTCAACTTTGTCGTCTCGCTTGCGCTCATATTTAACCAGTACGTGAACCCGGTCGCGTTGGGAGCTCTGGGGTGGAAATACTATGTATGTCTCCCCGCCTCGATCTTGATGGTATGTGCCTCGACTCACTGGCTTGCTCGCTTGGATGGGTCGCAGATCGTGTACGTGTGCTGGCTCGCCTTCGAGTTTGCCTTTTTGTGGTTTTCTATCGTGGAGACCAAGGACCGGACGTTGGAGGAGACAGCGGCGCTATTTGATGGTGAGGATGCGATTGATCAGATTACGCACAAGGCGTTGGCGCACGGCGTGCGCGAGGACGGCTCGACCGAGAAACGGTCGATGGGTCAAGGAAACGATCGAGACCTTACTTGATATCCATACTATACTTTTCTCCATCCATCGATTTCGCGATATGGCTCTACCGGGCTGGATATGGCGACTAGATCGGTGCATATAGGCATTTGTATTGCAGTTGGTCACACTTTTTTTTCAAGACATCGGACAACAGATTGTCCGTCACAAGTAGAGTCAACTGCACGGGCTCCAATTTCCAAAGCCAGTGCTCAAGATCATGTACACGTGACAACCATGACAATTCAAATAAGCATGAACAGTACAGTGTTATGCTGTGGATAATGGAACTGCTTAATTTCAGCAGAAAATCCACTGAATCTGTAAATTCAGTGACTCACTGAACATGTTTTTCAGTTGATTGATCCAATGAAAAGCTTTCTATGCCCTCAACTATGCATGCTTATCCTGCTGACTCATTCTGTCCCATTTGGATGACATCAGCAAATCCAGGATTTTGCCATAGTGACTCATAGTTAACTCATAGTGATCATAGGCTGGCATAGCCTATGGTAAGACTGTGAACACACTTGCATCAGGGAAACTGTGAAGAGCTGATATAACCAGCTAGTTATGATCAAGGAGTTATCAGATTGTTATAACTAGATAAACATATTTATATCATTATCGCTTTCTAATCATAATGTTGATGAATAATCAATAATTTATATTCTTTGAGAGATATTTTATTATTGACCATATATTTATAATTATGAAAAAGAAATTATAAGGATTGATAATATTAATAGTATAAGTATTAAGTATAATAATGTCTTGTCAATTGGCATTTATTATTATGTCCAATGACCTTTAATAATATTTTTCCATCATTGAGTTCTTACTTTGTATATCATGTATATCATTAATGATCATTAAATGATTTTAAAGTGGTCAAAGCATGGGAAAATCTTTGTAAGTACTGTACAGTACATGATATATACAGTTGTGGACAGGCAAACATGACAAAATAGTTGATTGAATTATTCCTGCTCACCACAATGCTCTGGTTAGGTACAAAGTGCAAGAATAGCATATTTAGAGCCTAATGCTAAGATCTACACGAGCTGATTTTTGTTTAGATAAAATTTCAAAAATTCAACCCCAAAAAAATTGGCCAACCTCTAAAAAAATTGCAAAAAGTCCTGAAAAATGCAGAATCAAGAGCATTCATTAAGTGCAGTGTGATGGCATAATTACAATGTCAGAGATTGTGATTGTGAAGGGAAAAAAAAGTCTTGACACTGGGTGGTGGATGTTATACTAGTCAGTCATCTTTGGACGAATGCTTAAAGGTTGATGTCTTGTCTTGAGGGAGGTACTCATGAAGAGACACTGTGTCCTCAAAAACAAAGTTACTAGGTCAAGATTATGGTCAATTGGACCAACAGGGTTGAGGGTTCTAGTCAAACAGACTAGGACACAAGATGACTGCATAGAATTCAGAAGATTAAGTGTAAGGAAATTACACTGTAATCGACAGGTATTTATAATGTGAAGAGAAAAGAGATGCATAAGCAAAGAACAACGAAGAACATTGGAGAACAATTGGACTGTGAGTAATACAGAGTATGTAGTCAGTGCGAGAGAGCTGACTAGAGGAGATGAAGTCCAATGTGAGCGTATGTGTACAAATAGAATATGAGTCATACCCCCTTCCGAGTGAAGGTGAAGTCCAAAGAAGAACAGCTTGGGGTTAACTACAGTTCAATAAAATCAATAGTAGATGGATCCAAAATAAGGAGGAAGTGGTCAATCTTATAAGAATATATTCCCCAGATCAGGGTGTGGATGGAATATGAGATGGAGATGAGTATGACTGAAGAGAAAAGGAGGTCAACCATAACAGTGGAGACAGGACTCATTCCAAATGCCATGTGGACACCCAAGAAACCTGGCTGTTGCTTGAAATACAACTGGTCTACAGAATCAGAGCCACTCGGGGCTGAAGCAGTCCACACCATGCAGCTCACCTGAAAGGGAATCTGGAGATGGCAAGTCCCAGTGCAGGTCCACTACAAAAAGATCATGAGTTCCAAGCCCTGGATCAGGTGTTGTGAGCTCAGATGAAGAATGGGAACTTACCACCATGTTTGACAGCTTAAAATTTATTGTGGCAGATCATGAAGAGCTGGTGCAAGACTTGGAGTCAGGAATGGAAGACAACAACTTGCTGTTCATTTTAGACAACTGCACATGTTCTTGTCTTGTTGATCTTGTTATTCATTTTGGGGACAATCCTTCTGATGAATCTTGGTTACTGCCAAGGCAGGCAAGGCAGGCAGCACTTTGAAAGCAGAGGCCAACAGAGTACAAGAAGGGCCCTGATGTTGGAAGTAAATCAGCATGGACACAACATCGTTACAAGAAGTTACTTCAAGATCAAATGAAACTCACTGCACTTGGATTTATGTACACTGCCAGTGCTCTGGATACGAAACTGCCATATAACCATCAAGTTCAATCCCCACTGGCACCTGACTCAGATGCAGTGGAGATTGTACCTAACCAGGCTGCCAGCTTGGAATTGGCAACAGAGCCAGAGTTGGAGGGAGAGTAGCATTATGACAACAAAGATGGTGATGGATTTGCCATGGTGTCAGACTCTGTTATGAAGCCAAATGGTCTTCAAGTTGCATGTCCAATTGAAGAGGAGTGGGAAGATGAGCTTGAAGAACATGGGCAGGATGGCACTGAAGTGAGAGGTTGGGATGAACTCTGTGACCAGATCAAGGAGGATCTTGTAAAGGGATTGAGAACCTTACCACTATCTCAAATCAATCAATTGCTCTTGATTTGCAATTTTTCAACCCTCTGTTTGAAAGGACTTGGCTGCATTGATGCAAGCTTGGAGATTGCTTGACAGTGGCATGAAAGCAAGGGCTTGCACTTTGCATGGAAGATCCAAGCTCTCGCATGCCATTACCAGGTCTTCAAGCAGCTTCTGCTTGAAAAGTGTGGTGGTCATGCCAAAGCTCTCAGCCCTCTCAAAGATGAAAGAGTTCAACTTACTACCCACCAATGGCTCATGTCCCAAGAAGTCAGCCAGGTATCCTCCAAACAATTCCAACATGCACTGAACAATACCATTCTTCCATTGCTCAATATCAACCTCATGACACCACTTTGTGAGCACACTGCATGACACTGGCTCTTGAAACTTGGTTGATGGCAAACACAACTGTGAAAGGGAGTTTATATGGGTGGGCATCAGTATCAGGGTGTCTGAAAATATTGCCAAGGGGTTTTTTTACCTGCAATGATGGCATTTGAGTCTCATATGGTCCATTTTGAAGGACCTGAGTTGTGACATGTCAAGTCCATATTATAGGATGGTGAAAAGAAAATTATTGCTAATTTTCATGATGAATGTTGCTTCCATATGAATGACTTCAAGAGACACACATAGTGAGCAATTTTGACAATATGATCAAGCTTATCTGATATTCATGGGTTTATTTAGTTTGTTATCAGGACAACAAATGTTGCAGAAGAAAGGTTGAGGCCAAATTATCCATGTCTCTGGATTTATTAATGGGCGACTGGCACACCATAACCAAGATGGTGAGGTCATTGAAGAAGCCTGTGAAATTATCTATCCAGGTGCAAATGGTGACTTATGGTGGGATACTGAACAATTACTCAAGCAGGTCAAATGTGCCATACTGATTTTTTAGGCTGAACACCCTGACTGCATCTCATTATTTATTTTTGACCAATCTTCTGCTCATGCATCTTTGCCTTCTGATGCACTGAAAGCATTTGAAATGAACAAGTCAAATGGTGGAAAGCAGCACAAGCAACATGATACAGTAATTCCTAAGTCCAATCCAAGCATTGAACTGCCACATGGAAAGGTGCAGAAGATGTCACTTGCAGATGGCACTCCAAAAGGTCTTCAGCAAGTTCTTGAGGAGCATGGGTTCAACATTAGCAAGTTGTGAGCAAAATGCAGTCCTGTTTGCCCATGGGAAAGTGAAAATTGTTGCATGGCTTGTCTTCTGAGTAAGCAAGATGATTTCACAAACCAAGCATCCATGCTTGAGACAGTCATTTGAGAGGCTGGTCATGAATGTATTTTCCTTCCGAAGTTTTATTGTGAACTCAATCCTATTGAAATGGTGCATATTTTTTTCTATCTTGAGTCAAATGGAATAACTAATATACTATCCAAGTATTGGGGCTGGTGTAAGTATTGGTATCATGAATTTCTGAAGAAAACATTTGAAGAGGTGAAGCAAAGCACACAGGAAGTACTCAATACCTGTCCTACAGAAGTGATCTAGTGGTTCATCAATTGTTCCTGGAGGTTTATGAGTGCTTATAGGCTCAGACTCACTGGAAAGGCTGCAGAGTGGGCTGTAAGGAAGCAAAAACAACATTGACAGGTTTCACTGAGTGCAATGATGTCTATTGAAGCAGTTCTTGATGCTGCATAGCCTATATAAAATACTATTGAAATTGGCCAAAATTTTGGCCAACCTAAAAGCATGTGGGAAAAATACAGAAACATGGGGAATTGATGTATTTTCACCAGCTGAGTTGTGATCTAGCATTAGTTTGTAGCCAAAAAATTATTTGCGGCTGCTATGCAAATTGTCAAGTTTGCCTGTCCACAACTGTAAATCCAACCTCTTTCTCTTTCATGTTTCTTCACTCTTGTCTCTGAGTTCCATCTTAGAGCAAGAGTCACTCTACATTTTAAAGACGTATAAGGTGAGTTTGCACTTGTGTGAAATCACTTGTAAGTGTTTTATTTTCGCTTTTTTTAGTACTTTTTAATAGTAATCAAGTAATCAATTTTGGTAGTCTATCTGGTAGGTAGTGTATCTTGTATGTGGATAAACATTAGATAAATGATATAGTTTTTTTGTACACTGGCATTTACTGATTGGTATTCTAATCAATGTTTAAATAGCAGTTTTTATTTTTTATACATCTACAATGCTAATGATAATGTCTGATAATGCCTAATGTTCAATATAAGTGATCATAACCATCAACTTGATCAAGTTGCTACAAATTATATGAAAGAAAGCTTGATAATAGCTTTTGATCTTTACTATCAATGCATTTAAGCAAAATATGACATGGTCAGTGTGTATATTATTATTATATATTTTATAGGGCTTGGTAGAGTAGATAAAGCTATTTATAGTATTATCTTTTCATCACAGTTCCCCTGATGTGGTACAGACTATTAGTCTCCTCATAAATATCTCATATGTAGTGGCATAGGGTATGCCAGTGTTTGCTAATGTAATTCTATGTAAGCCTCATTGGCATACAGTCATGTGTACTGCCATATATCTATTGCCAATTCTTGTAGAGATACAGTAATCACCCTTTGTCCTGTACCTTGTAGTCCCTGTATAGAGTGTGGTCCTGTTGTTTGTGTCTGCTGTTCTCAGTGTTTCCACTATTGACCATGGCTGGTTTCCACTTTTTTTTGAACTTCCACCACACTTCTTTTGCATTGCCATCACATCAGTTCTGAGTTGCCTCTCACACTGAACTGGAACATGCTGGTCTCACCATGCCTGCTACGTTCAAATCTCAAGATCAACAAGTGTCTACAGGATTTTCCATACCCTTTGACCCATATCCATTGATGCACACATGTTGGGATCATGGCTCATTCTTGGGACCCCTTGCCACATATCACTGAACCATTGTCCTCTGGGAAATTCCCCACCAATGACATGTCAGATCTGCCAACTTTGTCCACAAGTTCTGCACCTGTTTCCAGTGTGCCAGATCAAGTGCTACCTCAGCGTGCACTAAAACTGACAAAACTCAATATGCCTACCTTCTCTGGTCTGCTTGAGCCCACCCTGATCAATGCTTGGCTTGGATGTTGTGATGATGCATTTTTCACATGGTCCACATGGAATGACACCTCTGTCATGTCTGCCCAACTCTGGATTGTCCTCACAGGCATGAAGCTTGAAGAACCTTTTGTGATGACTTGGTGGTGCAAGAATCACAACATGCTAAAGCTTCTCCCATCCTGGGATCTCTTTGTTGCACACTTCAAGGACCAAGTTACAGTGACCTTAAAAACCCTTTCCATATTAACCCTAACTGTGGTGTGCAAAGTGCACTGCCAGCCATTGTGGAAATGTCACTTAGCTTTGGTGGAGGTATAAATAGTACTCACTCTTGGCTATGGAATTTTCCCCTGGATCATGTGATTCCATTCACACACCATTGAGATATAACCATTTTAACACAGCCATGTTATGGAAAAGATTTTTGCACTTTTGAAATGATGATTAGGATCTCAGTCAAATCATTGATTATTTGTCATTGTTTGTTAATACAAACAAGGATATAGCATGTCTGAGTTTAAAGAAGTTCACACACTTTTTGATTCTCAACTACTATAACGGTTAAATCCCTCTTTCTCACTCAGCAAAACACCATTCTTTCTTTGCTTGATGCTGGCAATCTGGTGCCAAGCAAACTGGTGTCAGCCCTTCTGCTATATTCAAACTTCACTCCAAGAAGCATTCTACTCTTTCCAGAGCTATTGGAGGTTGTTCTTTCAAGCTTTCTCCCGCCAACATTTGCCATGCCCAGCATCTTATCACCTCTGGCAGAGCTGAAAATGCTATCCAAGTGATCAAAGCTCTATCAAACATCATCAATGAGCCTCTCTCTGCTAGTATAGTTCATCTTCATTTGAAAAAATCTGGTATGAAGGCTGTGGTCAAGTCCAAACACCCTATTCTCTCTGCTGGACATTGCAAGGCTCATTTGGATTTTGCTTATGCCCACAAGGATTGGACTGTAGAGGACTGGAAGAAGGTAATATGATCTGATGAGACCAAAATCAATTGCCTAGGGTCAGATGGGCATAAATGGGCTTGGAAAAGGTCAGATGAGGGGCTTGATGGTAGGCTGGTAAATGGAACTCTCCAGTTTGGAGGAGGTTCTCTCATGATGTGGGGCTGTATGACTTGGAAGGGAGTTGGATTTACTTCCAAGATTGATGGTAGGATAGATGGGGACCTCCATCTTCAAATTTTGAAGGATGAGTTCCAGCAAACACTTGAGTATTATGGTTTCAATTCTTCTAATACCATCTTTCAACAAGACAATAATCCCAAGCACACTTGCAAGAAGGTCAAGGACTGGCTAGAGGAGCAGGAATTTAGGACTATGGCTTGGCCTGCATAGTCTCCTGACTTAAACCCTATATAACATCTCTGGGATGGCTGAAAAGGAGGCTTGCAGAGCATGAAAACCCTTCTAATGGAATTCATGAGTTGTGGAAAAGGGTTCAGATGGAGTGGGAGAGGATACCAGTTGAGGAATGTCAGAAACTGATTGAGAGCATGCCTAGGAGGGTTCAGGCAGTGCTTAAAGCAAAAGGAGGCTATACCAAGTACTAATAATATCCAAATACCCTTGTCAATTCAAAAGTGCAAAAACCCTTTCCATGACATGGCTGTTTTAAAATGGTCATATCTCAATGGTGTATGTGAATGGAATCACATGACCTAGGGGGCAATTTCATAGCCGAGAGTGAGTACTATTTATACCTCCACCAAAGCTAAGTTACATTCCCACAGTGGCTAGCAGTGCACTTCATGCACCATAGTTAGGATTAGTATGGAAAGTGTTACAACTTGATACAGTCCTCTGTTTTCTTTCCTCTTGCTCTCTTCACTGCACTTGGCCCAGCATGTTTTTTTGCTTATGTTGTATTCTAGGAAACTACCATTTCTTCTTCAGGCTTCATCTTCACATGGTAGAAATCCCTCATTCTGATCTGTTCCATATTACTCTGAAACATTCCACATACTTACATATGTCTCCAATTACTTCTGATACTGTGGATGACTCATCTGCAGTCCACAGTTCTGCTTCTCTGCAGTCCACAGTCCTTCATTGTGCTTTAACATTCTATGCCTGCCCTTATCTTGGGTTACCTGACACTGTATAAACCCTCAATACTCTGCTTGTAATCTTAGCTAGTTCTTCTCAAACTAGTTCTTTAAACCACCTCTGAGAATCTTGAACCTTGAACCTTCCTTCACTTTTACAATGAAGTGTTGCTCAATGTTGTCTTTCTGACTACCTACATCAAACCCTTGACCTTGTGTCTGAGGATGTAGCATCTTCTCATAAGTACCTTTCTCAGAACAAGACCTTGAAAGGCTCTTGAGACTATGCTTCACCTCAAAGCATATGTAACAGAAAGGATTTTTGAGGTCACTGTATCCCATCCAGTTGGCATCTTGATGCTCTCATGAAGTTTTACTCAATCTCGCAGGAAACCATGATTTCCAGAATTTCATCACACAACTTCAGGCAGCCCATAATGCACTCACTTCTGCAGGTGTTGGCCATGTGATTTTGGATTTGGACTTTAAAAACCACTACCTCCATGTCCTCCAGCTCCATGTCTGTGCACTGCCTTCACTTGTCCTTGATGTTCTCAATTTTTTGAAAGATAATGGTCTCATCACTACTGTGATAGGTCCTGATCTGGTTATGCTGTCCACTGTCCTTGAGGGGAGCAATGATGATGATAGTGATAATGGTTGCTGGTGATTTCTTTTGTCATTTTAATTATTTTTTCTGACCTCTGATAATGGTCACATTCATCATGGTCCTCCTTATTCTGGACCTGTGGTTCTTAAGTGATCCCTTGTTTGTGTATCCATTTGGGCAGACATTTCTTTCTGCCATTTGATTGTTCCTCTTTGACTTCTTTGTTAAATGATTTTCACCTTTTTTGAGAGGTTGGGAGGGTGTAAGCCTCATTGGCATGCAGTCATGTGTACCACCATATATCTATCACTGATCCTTGTAGAGATATAGTAGTCACCCTTTGTCCTGTACCTTGTAGTCCCTGTATAAAGTGTGGTCCTGTTCTTTGTGTCTACTGTTCTCAGTGTTTCCATCATTGGCCATGACCAGTTTCCATTCTAATCCTAAATCCTAATCCTTCATTAGTAAACCCACCTTTTGCTTGCAGAGTCCCCAGACCTTCCAGGACTTACCCAGATCTTCCAGCTTCCCTCCAGATCTTTCAGGACATACATAGACCTTTCCAGCTTCCCAGCTCTTCAGACCTCTAGATCTCCAGCAGTCACAGGCATTCACAGACCTTCCAGCTTCCTAGCTTTCCAGATCTCCAGATCTTCAATTGTCACAGACCTTCCAGCTTTTCAGCTCTCCAGACCTCTAGATCTCCAGAGTTACAGATCTTCTCAGATTTTCTAGCTCTACAGCTCTCCAGACTTTCAGCAATCACAGAGCTTTCTAGATCCTCCCAGATCTCCTAGCTTTTCCAGCAGTACCTTTTCTGATTCTAATCCTTGTCCTAATCCTTATTCTAATCCTAACACTGACTCACAATCTGTCTGACAATGGTGTGGTAAATAATGTTGGAGATACAGACTGTCCATACTATTTTACTACCATTATTGACTACATACTTCACTACATTTCCTTTTATGACACAATATGCGATAAACATGCCTTCACTTTATTCCTCTTTCCTCCAGTCTCATACCACATTGACTGGAGGTAAGCCACTTTATATTTACTTAACTTAATTTCCTTACTCACCTATACATAGCTTAACATCTCTATACAGGTGAATACATTAGTCTTGTACCACATTGACTGGAGCTTAATATCTCTATACAGTTGCTGCACTCCAAGAGGTTATGAGCCCTGCCTAGCATGGAAATCCTCACCTGAGACTCATGATATACAGTACACAAGCCCAAAAACGAAATAGGGACACTACCAAACAATATCAAATACCATCTAATGATATTGCTATGTCATACCATATCCCAGGCCAATTCCACAACCATGGTCATAGCCTGCAAGCTGCTAGACTGTTGCAACTACCCCAGAGCACAGTCGGATGACTCCACCTGGCTACCTTTCCCACAGATGAACCATGGTAACAGGAAAGTCAACATAATGACTTGGGAGGCAGAGTGCACTACACAACACACCTCCATCTGAGCACTTCCACCAGGCTAACATGGTCTGATTCATGTTCACCACCAATTTAGGTCAAAACTTGACTCCTAACCCCTACATGTTCACCATGTCCCATCATGCTGACCTGCATGAAAATCATAATGTGCTGAGTCATGTACATATTCTATGACCAAGCCCTTCTGGCTATAGATATCCAATACCATATGCTATTACCCCTCCAAGTTTCATTTGATCAGCATAATCTATTTCTAAGATATTCACAAATCTCTGTTGGCCCAAAAAGAGTCAGATTAAATCTAAGGTTTAGATCTCAAGTCCAAGGTTATACACAGCCCCATCAGAGCTATGCATTGATGACCCTGAGCACTGCCCAGCATAGCCCACTAAGGCTATGCCTGTCAATGTTGACATGAGAACCATTCCCATCATCAATAAATGGCATTATTAGCTCATGCATTGCCTCTGTGATTCCCATGCCTACACAGCCTCCTGTAAAGTAGCATAAAAGGAGGGCTGATGCACTGATAAGATAAGATAAGATCCCCTCAGAGCGGAGATTAGATCTTCACTGAGGATTAGATAATAACACTTATACTAGTCCAACCTTGTGTACACTCTTTCCCATCTTTGGCATAGCACTAAAGCAGAAAGCTAGTACTAAAGAGGAAGGCTTACTAATCAGGCACTTACCTGATTATATAAGCTACACTTACTGGATAGCCACTCCACCAGAAAGGCAATTGTAACCTAGATAAATCAAGTTTAGGAATATCTAGTAACTGTTAACACACACTAGCGCAAATCAGCACTTCAGTTTCCCAATAAAGAGGTTTATTACTAAGCCTTATTGAGTGTGAACTGAGTGAACCTTAAGCAAATTTTCCCACACTTCTCCCCATCACATTTGATAACTAACTCTCACACAAAGTGCCTCTTGATATTATCTCTAGATAAGTCTTGCTAGGCTCACCATAATTCAACAACTACCAGACATTAGGAACTGACTATCTCAGAAAATACTATACCTGGTAACCTTATTACTAAGACTTCCCACACAGCCACAGCTCCCATGCTTCAAGCAGGAAAGGACATGGAAGCTTAGACCCTTGCCAGTCATAGTGTGATTAGCCACATATGTGCACCATTTTGCTAATAAACATTAGCAACACCAACACCACAAGCTAGGAAGAAGCCAACCCTATTCTCTGAATAGATTATTCGAGATTGGAAGAATGACCAGGGATCCAATTAGCTAAGTTTCTTACTTACTCATTAGCAACACTATTGTTTGATCTGGTAGATGCATTGTCCATCACCAGCTTATAGTTAGATTGGGTCCAAAGGGAAGATTGAAGAGTTCTCTAGCATTCATTCATCTTTTCCTGACTAACAACAACATGCTCCACATGACTTGGGAGTCCCTCAACAGTTACATTGAGCCTGAATTCCATCCCCCTGACATAACCCTGCACTGGGTGGAATATATCCAATGGGAATGTGCAAATGACTGCGTCTGCACCATCCTGACATCTCACATGGAATCTGAGTCACTACAGCAGCTTGAACACTTTCAATGTGCATCCAACATGTGGAATGAAGCACAAAAATTATATTCTGGCACCACCACCACAGACTGGACCCTTATCATCACCAAACTCATCACCACACACTACAAAGATGGTGAAAACACTACAGAACACATTGCTGCTATGAAAAGGCTTTACTGCGACCTCATAATGATGAACCATGATGTGGATGACAACATTTTTGCATGTTTCCCATGCATATCCATGCCCTCAACTTGGAACTACATCTTCACTACACTACCCGAGCGTTACACAACTGCCAAAATTGAGCACCGCATCCATGATGAGTATGGGGTATGCAATAGCCAAACTGCAGCATCATCATTCCACATGAACAAAACAAGTGCAAAGGGGAGTGACAAAAAGGGCAAGGAGAGAAAATATTGCATGTGGCATCGGTTGATGAGCCACAACATGGAGGAATGTTATCAGAAGGCAAAATACAAGAACACTAAGAGGGGGAAAGCTAAAGAGGGTGAAAAAGACAAAGGAAAAGACAATGCAGGCAAATCCAAATGAAAGTCAAAGGCTAAAAGCAATATTAAGCCCAGCAAGCTGAACTGTGGCCAGCAGGCAAATCAAGCTATTGCCAATGATGAAAGTCAGTCTGATGTAAAACACTTGGACTTGGACCTCAGCTACATGACATACCCTGCACACAACACACCTGCACATTTCTGCTTTGGCTGGGTTCTTGGCGGTGGCTCCACCAACCACATATGCACAGAATGCTCTGCTTTCACAACATTCACTCCAACCAATGACTTGATTAAGGGCATCACCAAAGATGGCCCAGAGCTACAAGTCCTTGGCACTGTTGTGGTATTAGTCACAGTCTCGGTACACAACAAGCCAGACCACACAATACAACTCATGAATGTGAGCTACTCCCCCAATGTCTGCAACAACCTCATGTCAGAGAGTTGAATGGATCAAAAAGGGATGAAGATCATGGCAGTAGGCTCACTATCAAGAAGCCCAACAGTGAAATCATCATGGAAGGCTGACTTTGTGGTAACTTATATGAAATCAACAATGCCATTGCACCACCCAATCACCATCCAACCTCAACCTATGGCATGCCCATCTTGGCCATATAAGCCTCAAAAAGCCTCCACTACCTTGACTGCCATGACTTAGTCATCAGAATGGACCTCCAAGACAAGGGGGACCTATCCCCATGCAATGGCTGTGCAAAGGGCAAGCATTACTGGGCACCATTCCCATCTGCCACCATGAATTGAACTAAGAAAACTATTGAGTGCCTATATATGGACCTACAGGGTCTGTTTGACATGTCCATCCAAGGGTACATTTACACACTTGCCATCATTGATGAATACAGCTGAAAAGGCTGGAAGGAATTCCTATGACATAAAGACAATGCCTGTGAACTCATCAAAATCCTAATCTGGAGCCTTGAAACCTACACTGACTGATTCATTTGATCTGACCATAGTGGAGAATTTATTGATGAAAAACTCAAATCTTACTTCCAGGAAAAAGGGATTACACATGAGCTCACTGCTCCATACATGCCACAACAAAACAGTGTCACTGAATGATTCAACCATGAGAGCATGCTAGCAATGCTCAGTGACACTGAACTCTTAAAGGGATTTTGGCCCAAAGCACATGAATATGCCAATTTTGTTCACAACCGCAGCCCTACCAGCATCACCACCCTCTGCTTTTTTGGCTCATGCTGCCACATTCACATTCCTGCTGAAAACTGCCACAAACTCAACGCACATTCCATCAATAGAATCCTGTGCAGCTTCGAGCAAGGATTTAAGACCTACAAGATCTGGGTCCCCTCAAAACATAAATTCATCACTTCTCACAATGTTCTCATCTATGAGAAAACCCCCAGCCACGTCACCAACACCACTCCAAGTGAGGAGGTGTCTACTCCACATCCTCATGCTGCTTTGATTGAGGGGGTGACAATGGCAACAAACAACAATCAAACCCCACTATGGATTCAACTCCACCTGCACCACTTGTAGTACCTAAGTTGATTCAACCTGACACCACACCACCTGCTGAGCCTACAGTGCCTACTGACTCAGCTCTACAACTTCCACACTAATTTAAATGCACCATACATCCATCCTGAAAGAAAGAAGCTGCTGATAAGCAAAAGGCTGAACAGGAAAAGGCAAAAGCATAGCAGAAGGCAGACCACAATGCATGCAGGACACTGGATGAGGAAACTGAAGCACCTGTCAAGTTGACTACCATCAGAAAAATTGCACAGGTTGCTTACCTTGCCACACATGACAATGACATCCCCTAAAACTTTCAGAAAGCTATAACAGGTGCTGATGCCAACCACTGGTGGACTGTGATGGAGGAAGAGATGGATATACTGAAGAAACGAGGGACATGGAAACTGGTCAACAAACCACAAGATCACAAAGTCATTGGTTGCCACTGGACCTATGTGATCAAACATGGCCTGAACAGCGAGATTCTGTACTACAAAGCTCACCTTGTTGCCCAAGGCTATTCAGAAATCCCTGGCCTTGACTTCAGCAATACATACTCTTCCACTGTCCACCTTGACTCACTCTGCACCATCTTCCACCTTGCCACAGCCCATGGTTGGTACTGCTGCCAAGACAATGTCACTGGTGACCTGCACGAAAATCATAATGTGCTGAGTCATGTACATATTCTATGACCAAGCCCTTTTGGCTATGGATAGCCAATACCATATGCTATCATCCCTCCAAGTTTCATTTGATCACCATCATCCATTCCTGAGATATTCACAAATCTCTGAGAACCACTCCAGAATGACTACTAGTATTATGATCACTAATTAGACTAGCAAATTTTATGTAGTAAAGCACAGATCACATGCTCTCAGGTCAGCTGACTGTATAGCCACTAAAGCACATGACCCTTGCCTTACTTAGAGTGCTGACATAATTGCCACTCAGGCATGGCATTGGATGAATAAGTGCATATCATTTCCATGGACCCTTAATAAGACCAGATTTGTCTTGGCCCAAAAAG
>JBBPOB010000121.1:0-28978 GCA_038091275.1 Tylopilus subfusipes
TGGCATCGTGATGTCACTACCCTCCCCCCTCCCTTGAGGCTTGAGCTCTGCCTGCCAAGTCTTGCTCAACCCACCCAGGCCATCACAATGGTGCTCACACACTCCCTGACAAAAAAACGCAAGTGATCTCATTTCTTTTGGTGTGCCATGCATTTATGTCATTTGTAGAGGCTGCAGACAAGATGGATGCAGTGACCATTAGGAGGCTACACAGCGGGAGACACTGCATTGTTAATTCTGTTCATTCGGCACAGACTTAGACAATTTCTCCTTCTCCTTCTATTTCCTCTGTGTCCTCTGCAGCATCTTCAGCATCTATATACCTGTTTGGGAGTTAATAATTAAAATTCAAAATGAAATCTGGGCAAGAAAATGGTTTCCATATGATGGTGAAACCTATAAGAAGGGCCTACAAAAGTTTCTAAATGTTTGGTGGTTGGGAAAATCTTTGAGAGCAACAACAAGGGAAGAAGGGGGGTGACATGGTCACACTCTTAGAAAAATTCTGGAGGCTTTCAGAAATAATCCCAATGGATTACCAGACCCTGGAGGCCCTCAGGGAAACTCTTCCACAGCTCTCAAAGGTGATTCCTGAATTGATAAAGTATGTAATATAGAGTGGGAGAAGGAGAATGTCAAGTCACAAGCACAAAATAATTATCCAGCGGTCAAATGATGTCTGAAACTAGTCTGAAACATGTTAAGAAATATGGAAACAATGATAGATAGCATGCAAGATGAAAACTCAAATTGATCTGACAAGGTAGATGTGTCAGAGGGGGGTGTCAAAGAACCAGTCCCAAATAAATAGCCAGTCCTGATATGATGCCTCATATAAGTTGTGCAGACATGGTACAGGGTGGGATAAGTGATAGAAAACATTCCAGATGAAAACTTGAATTGATCTGACAGAGTAGGCATGTCAGAGGGGGGTGTTTCAGAACTGGTTCCAAATAAATAGCCAGATGATATATGATGCCTTGGGTGAGTTGTAAAGACATGGTACAGGGTGGGATGAGTAATAGACAACACCCCAGATGAAAACCTGAATTGATCTGACAGGGTAGGCATGTTAGAGGGTGGTGTCAAAGAGCTGGTCCCAAATAAATTGCCAGTCACTATGTGATGCTTTGTGAGCATTGTACAGACATTGTATAAGGTGGGATGAGTGATAGAAAACATCCCAGATGAAAACTTGAATTGATCTGACAGGGTAGGCATGTCAGAGGGGGGTGTTTCAGAACTGGTTCCAAATAAATAGCCAGATGCTATATGATACCTTGTGTAAGTTGTACAGACATGGTACAGGGTGGGACAAGTAATAGAGAACACCCAAAATGAAAACTCAAATTGATCTGACAGGGTAGGCATGTCAGAGGGAGGTGTCAATGAACAGGTCCCAAATAAATAGCCAGTCACTATGTGATGCTTTGTGAGTGTTGTATAGACATTGTAGAAGGTGGGATGAGCGATAGAAAACATCCCATATAAAAACTCGAATTGATCTGACAGGGTAGGTATGTCAGAGAGGGGTGTCAAAGAACTGGTCCCAAATAAACAACTAGTCGCTATATGATACTCTGTGCGAGCTGTGCAGACATTGTAGAGGATTGAATGAGTGATAGACAACACTCCAGACAAAAACTCAAATTGATCCAACAGAGTAGGCATATCAGAGGGGGTGTCAAAGAGCTGGTCCCAAATAAATTGCCAGTTGTTATATGATGCTTTTTGTAAGTGGTAGAGATATTGTAGAGAATGGGGAAAGTGATAGACAACACCCCAGATGGAAACTCAAATTGATCTAATAGAGTGGGCATGTCAGAGGGGGTATCAAAGAGCTGGTCCCAAATAAACAGCCAGTCGTTATATGATGCTTTATGTTAGCTGCACAGACATTGCAGAGGATGGGATGAGTGATAGACAACACCCCAGATGAAAACTCGAATTGATCGAACAGGGTAGGCATGTCAGAGGGGGGTGTCAAAGAACAGGTTCCAAATAAATAGCCAGTCATTATATGATGCTTTTTTTGAGTTATGGTGACATTGCAGAGGATGGGACAAGCAATAGACAACACTCCAGATGAAAATGTGAATTGATCTAACAGGGTAGACATGTCAGAGGGGGCTGTCAAAGAGCTGGTCCCAAATAAATAACCAGTCACTATATGATGCTTTTTGTAAGTTGCGAAGATGCTGCAAATGATGGGACAAGTGATAGACAACACCACAGACAATGACTCAAATTGATCTAACAGGTTAGGCATGTCAGAAGGGGGTGTCAAAGAGCTGGTCCCAAATGAATAGCCAGTCACTATGTAATGCTTTGTGTGAGTTGTGCAGATATGGTAGAGGGTGGGATGAGTGATAGACAACACCCTAGATGAAAACCCAAATTGATCTGATAGGGTAGGCATGACAGAGGGGGGTGTTAAAGAGCTGGTCCTAAATAAATCGCCAGTCGTTATATGATACTTAGTGTAAGTTGTAGAGATGTTGTAGATGTTGTAGAGAATAGGGAAAGTGTTAGACAATACCCCAGATGGAAACTTAAATCCATCTAATAGGGTAGACATGGCAGAGAGTGTATCAAAGAGCTGGTCCCAAATAAATAGCCAGTTGTTATATAATTCTTATGCTTTATGTTAGTTGTGAGACATTACAGATAATGGAACAAGTGTTAGACAACACCCCACATCAAAACCCAAATTGATCTAACAGGGTAGGCATGTTAAAGGGGGGTGTTTAAGAACTGGTCTCAAATAAATAACCAGCTGTTATTTGAATTTGATTCTAGGACCTTACAGAGGATGGAAAGAACAATAGATGACATAGATGACTAGATAACCAATTGAATCGAGATTGAGATGAAATCCTGGTTTGATCTGATAGGTTAGGCAAGTTAAAAGGGGACACCAAAGAATAAGAATAGCCAGTGGTTGAATGACAATGACAATTGGAATGTGTTTTGAGATGATGTGATGGAGTGTTCTAGATAAAATCTCAAAATCTCAAATTTATCAGATAAAGGTGTCAAAAGAACTGATTGGTTCCATAGCCAATGGTTAAATCATGAATCAGTCTTCCAGAAAAAAACCTGGATTATGGAGGGAAGAAAGGGAATGTTAGAGGTTGGAGCAAACCTAACCTGTCTGATTGACAGCCTCCTAGTTCCTGCTACTCCCTCTTGTCCTTGCACCTCATCCACCCTTGCTCATGCTCATGCTCATTAATTATTGCTTAAAATCTGGAAATCTGGAAAAGCAGAGAGTTAAAAGAAAGGGTGTCAAAAAGCAGTGTTAAAACATTATGGACAGTAGTTGGAATGTGTGAAAGGCCTGGAAATAACCAATTATAATATAACAAATTGAATGAGAGGTGCCAAAGTCTCATCAAATCAAATCAAATCATCTAAGTAGATTTGAGTCGATCCAAATAATAGATAGATCACAATCATGGATAGATCAATCACAATGGATGCTGATGAGTCCAGTGTAAAACAACACCATCCTTTTGTCTAATCATAATATACTCTTCATTTCAATATACTCTTCATTTCAATTCATTTCCTTCTCTGTTTGATCCTCCTCACTGTGTGCTGAAATCATCCATTTCAACATCTTCATCTTCTGAACCAAACAGCCCCTTCATCATACATCATTGTTGAGTGTTTCAATGGGATGGTCTCAATCTTGCATAGGAATTGAAGTGACTGCCATAGACCTGCGTGGTGGAGGTTTCCAGTGATTTTTAGCCTTTGTAGACTTTTGCTCCCTAGCCAGACGTAACCTTCGTCATTCAAGGTAGACACCCTGATGTGCAACCAATTCATCATAACCTGCAGCACGATACATGTCCAAGATGAACTCTGCAGCAGGCTTGGTAGCAAGTGGTCCTACCCTTCTGTGAACTGTAGTGTTGCTCTGAGCCAGCCCAAGTATCTTGTAGAACAAGGGATTGGTTGTGAATTGGACCTTTCCTTGCTTGCTAATAGTCCAAACCTTTCCTATCACCTTCTTGAAGGTTGGCACAGAGGTAGGAAGACAGTGCAGATGGGAAAAGATTTCACCCAATCTGTCCATGACATGGAACTACCCCTCTTCATCATGATCCTTCATGAGTTCATGAAACTGTGACAAATATCCTGGTTTGGCACGAAATGCATTCCAAGGAGACCTAGAATGATAGGCATCCTCTGGCAAAGGAAAGAAGATGGATGCTCGACCTGAGAAAGAAGTCTGTGGTCGTCCATGAGGTACCCATCCAGGCAAATCAGCATTGCAAGCTTCAAAAGCAGATGCAGTCACAGTCAGATAAACCTTCCTCATGGACCAACATTCCATGGCTTCTTGAAAGCTGGAGGGAGAGGGGACATTGTTTGGATCTACCAGCCAGTCCTTGTGCAAGAACAGCCACATCTGACAAGTAAAGTCAGTGAAGATCTTTCCCAACACCAGCTTCAGATGAGTGAAGCAGACATCCCATCTCCAAGGTTGCATCAGTTCCCAAGGCCTTTCAGTGATAGCAGTGACAATGGCCTGCCAGGTTGGTCTGTCACCTATGGGATATATGTCCTGCTCATCTACCCTAGGCAACACTGGCCACAGCTGCTTCAAGATTGATTGACGATCACCAACCTTGCCCTCCACAAGACGCATGACATCTGCATCATCCAACTCCTGTATATCTGGTAGGCAGGGCATGTGCTCCAGGTTGAGATCAAACAGGAAGAACATTTCGAAGCGCTCACAAGTCTGGGAAAACTAGAGGAGAGCCATGGCCTCACGTACATGAAAGTCCAAGATGATGGGAGTGCTGCTAATGCTATGGATCATATTGCAGATGATGCCTGTCAGAATGCCCCTGTTAGGAGGTTCAATGCGTCGAAGACTGATCTGTGCATGTCGCAGCTCCCTGAATCGCCTGGCCAAAAAGTTGAACCAAATGGTGGATGAAATCCAAAGCATAGGTTGGGACTTCAGATAGTGTTCTGTCTATTGGAACATCAGCATAATTATACTGGTTGACTATAAAAGCCAAGAACACACTAACATCTGCAAATTGTTGAGGACATTGATGGCTGCAAATCCACTCAACCTATATTCATCCCGAACACCATATGAACATTTCTTGGCCTTGCCCTCATACACCTCAATGGCAAGATTGCACTCCTGCATGAACTGTTGATTGCAGGCATAGGCATCCTTGTCCACAACAAAAATAGGGGAGTTGTCATTGGGACAGACTGCCTCATAGGCCAGATTGTATGCACTTCTAAAGCATATCTGAGTTCTTCGAGCTCTTTCCTGACTCATTTCTGCCTGAATGCTTCCATATCATCCCAGAGTACAAGTATGATGGATGTTGCCACGGGTAAATCCAGATGCTCCAAAAGATGCCTCAAGTTGCTCCAATCTCCATAAATCAACCAAAGGCTCAGACCATTTTGAATGAAATGTGATCCCAAGGTCCATGACAAGTTCACCATATCTGCAGTCAGTCATGTAATCCTAGTCCAAGGTAGGAAACTCCATCAAAAGAGATTCAAGAGGGGATGCTGTTTTGGTCCACAGTTTGATGCCTTTTGCTTCCACAACAAAAAAGAAGGAACCAAAGAGTGTGAAACGTTCTGGCTCTTCCTGGATAACTTCTTCCATGGTTGTGATGATATTCTTCCACACTCCAGGAGGAAAAGGAACAGCCTTTGGATGGCCAGACTTTGGACGACATGCACCACCACCCTTGCATGACTTGTATCTGACCTTGGATAGAGTGAGAGCAGTGTAGGGTGCCTCAACCTCTCCTACATTTTCATCTATGGCAGGAAGTAGGATATATGTCCAGAAATAGTCCAGGACCTCCTTTGGAATGTTGGTGACTCATTGACCAGAAAGCTCGTCACGATGGATCATTCTAGGAAAGAAAATGTAGATGTTGAGGCCACCCGAACCACCACCCACAGTGCCAAAGGAAGTGTGAGGGATGGAGCTGAGAGGACAAGGCATTGACCACCACTCGGTGCGTTCTCCCAAGTTTCCAGCATCTTCTTCAGATTGAAGAACTAGTATCTCAACATAGACATGATTGTGCTTCTTGATGGGTGCTTTCTTGTCAAAGATAGGACCCAAGTAGATGGAAGCAGACTTTCGAAAACGAGGTTGGTGAGTGACCCAGATTAGACTATCTATGTCTGCAGACACATCAATGTCAGTGGAATCCAAAGACACATGATCACGTTCAAGGTCAACACAGATATGAGTGTCTTCAATTCGACCTCGAAGGAAGGCATCAAAGGAAGCTTGAGAATCAACTTCTTCTAATTCCAGCATCTCTGCTGCACCACAGACAGTGACATCATGAACATCAACACCACTCTTGTAGTCTGCAACAAAGGGTGAAAGGCGACTTAGGGAATAATTGCCTGTGATAAAATGGGTCAGCAATCCTCATGCTGCTCAAGAAATCCAGATTCCCACCTGTAACTTGGTTCAAGATCTGCTGAGTAGGCTCATAGCCTTCTGGTATGCCTACCACCATGACATGATCCAAGACATAAAGAGGATCTCTAAGGTAAAACATCTGATGGAAGCTAGGCAGGGTTCTCCATCCATAGTCTCGGAACATTGACCATAACCCCTGGCGATAGTAAGGCTCAACAACAAACTCATAGGGGTTGTGGTATGGTTGCAGGCTTTCATAGGTGGGAGCATGTTCGTAGTCGTCAAAATTGCAGTTAAATGGCAACCATCTTTGCCCTGTATATGCTGGAAGATCTATGGGTATGGTGGGTCTTGGAAAGTGAAACATGGTGCCCTCTGACCAGTTCTTCACATGCTTGCGCTGATTTAAAAAAGGCTTCTTGGTATTCCTGTCTTTGTTCTGTGACTGCCCCTTCACAGCATGTGAGGGCATCCAATCTCTGCATCGAGCATTCCTAGTGTCTGGATTTAACTGGAGTAGCTTTCGTAGTTATATAGCCTTGGACTTCAAATCGATTTCTTCCTGTTCATCATCATAAGCCACATCCTTGTCCCTGTCCTCTTCTTTCTCTTCCTCTTCTTCTTCAACATCTCTCTGTGGTTCATTCTCCATAATGCTAGGTTTGAGCTCAACCAACTCCTCAGTTGATGGATGTCTCCGGCAGACCATACAGTTTGCACAAACAACATTGAGGTCCTGGACCACAGGAGCATACTGTTGACCAGAAGCTTCATTCTCCATGGCAGCAAGGTCTTCATCAGCAACAAATCCAGTATCGTCCCAAGTGGACCATATATCATTCTCCAGCAGATGAGAGGTGGTGAGCACATTATAGTCCTGCCAAGAGGTACGGCAGGCCTCTCTGACAGTACCCAATATCTGCAAATGAAGCTCATGACCACAGGGAATGGTAGGGAAGTGTATGTCACCATTGTCACCACCTAATCCACTGTCCAGGAAATGTTTCAAAACAAAGACAGCAATGGGACCACAATCCCTTCCATTTTGAGGCCAGTTATGAGTGACCATGACAACCTGATCGGAATCCCCAGGATCAATTCCATGGAGTGCTGCAAGCCGGTCCCAGTATAATGGACCCATCCAAGTTTCCCAGTCATTGAGTTCTTCATCAAAGTGTTCACAGCCCTCGCTTATCTGTCTTCCAAGAACATAGGCAATGGCAGCAGCATAGTTGAACATCACAGTAAAGTAATGTTGATGATGGAAAGCAATGAAGCCAATAGGTTGAGAGACATCAGGAGCGCTTGAATCAATGTAGAATTGTTGCCGAAAGAGCAGAATCTCTTCCTGGGTTGGCATCTGATGGTTTCTAAGTGGATCAAAGGAGAGCATGGCTGACACAATGTCCACAAAGCGAACATGGGTCCTGCCTCTCATGGAATACCAGATGAACAAGAGGTAAAAGTCTAGAATGACACCATCCACCCATGCCTGAGATACCAAAGTTGGAATAGCACCATATGCACGTGCCCACATGGAAGGGCGAGCCATGGCACATCCTAGCAGTGATTCACTTAGCATGAGAACTGACCAAAGGCTGATATCCACTCAACTTGCAATATGCTCTTCAGAAATAGAATCATATGCTTGGTCTTCATTATTCTCTGGTGTTGGTATCCATACTGACTCTTGATCTGGCTCAAGCTCAAAGACACTATCCTGAGAGGGTTCAGAGCTGCTTTCATCATCACTCTCCCCATGGGTAGCTTGATATGCATAAGAACAGTGTTGCACAAGAGCCTTGAATAAGTCATTTGGTGGTGAGCATGTTGGACTAGATTGTACTTGATTGATGGAAGAAGATCATTTCTGATTTACCTCCCCAAGATTCTTTACAATGTTATTGAAGGAGGTTTTCTTAGAGTTATTAGTCTCAAGAGAGTCTTTGGACTGGGCCATGAAATTGAAGGAAGATGGGAAAGAAGGTGGTGACATAGGAATGTCACAAAGGTTGTCTTGCATGTCACATTGTGCAAATGGTTGAAATGATGGAGATGATGGAGATGATGGATGAGAGGAAAGGGGAATATTGCACAGTGTATTCATGAGATCCTGAAAGGGTGTGGCTGTTGGGGACTGCACAGATATGGGAGAAGGTGGTGGACTGCCTTGACAAAGCAAGTTGATCATATTCTCAAAAGCAGGCGTATATGCCATGGCATGGCTGCTCTCATCCTCATCATGAATAAGAGGAGTGTCATATTGAGGGCCCGAGCTTGACATGATGTGAAATTACTTGGAATGTCGACCATCCCAGCACACCCAGAGTTTATATCATTGCTACCATGGGCTGTGTTGTAAGAGCCTGTCAGATTCTTACGTCATGAGTTCGGCTCGAATAAATGGCTTGGATCAACTAGGCAAAAATGTTACCTAATCCAATGCATTCAAAACCATGACTAGTTGCATAATCTGCTAAAGTGGTACCGGGCCAGCAGAAGACCATTTGAATTGAGTGGAATCGTTTAAATACCAGGTTGCCATCTAACGTGCTTCCATCCGATAGTATCAAACATGCCTCAAAGAATCCCAGTACCTACTTTGGAAGAGTTTGAAATGATGCCAAGCTCTGCCAACTTGACCGGTCAGTGTCATATACACAGTACTACTCATGCTGTCACTCATGTCCTGTCATGCCTTATAGTGTCCAATCAAGTCACTGGTGGCAAGCATTCCATATTTCCATTTGTATATCATATCTGATTTTCCAAAGTCATGGGCACCTTCCAAATTGGTGACAAGTAAGTCTGTGTGTTGTGGAGAAATCTTGTTAACATTTCATGCAGTATCGTTGTCTTCTCAGAGTTGGATGAAGAATGGCATGCATGTTTACTGGATATTAGACTGCAAACATGATCTAATAAGGTTGGTGTTTTATGTGAACATGGTCAATATCACATTGACAACTCAATATCAACAAGAAAGGGGTTGTTGAAAACATTCCCTGGATTCAGGTGCAGTGGTATCACAACAAGGATCATGTCAAGCAACAACAGTAGGTCCATACAAAATGGCCATGTGCATTCTGACACAGCATCAAGGTTTGCGCCATTCATGGGAAAACATGAGTTGATACTATCGCATGACAAGGATTTGGTAGAGGCAGCCTGCCTTGAGCGTGGGTAGAATCTTCTTTTCAAGAAAGAATAATTGATTGACCAAATCCTAGGCAGTGAGCAGATCATCAAGTTCAACAAGAGAGCCCCCCTTGGGCAGACAGTTGGACCAACAGACCTGTACATGTGATGGGAGATGGAGATCAAGGAGATCAAGATGGTGAAGGTTGGATGGTCCCAAAGAAAATTCCATGTTTATGACATTCTGGCAAGTGATTTGCCCTCTCCAGTACAGTGTTTCCACTCAGCATTCGTATCTCAGGGATCAATCCATGCATGCAATGATTGCAAAAAGCCATATCAACCTGACAAGGATATACAACGATACTGCCGGGTGTGTGGTGTGTGGTGTCACATCAACTGCCTGAAGAAGCTTCCTTGTGGAAGATCAGATACTCCATCCCAAGTGAAGGACAAGATCAGACTTGCAGGTGTGAAGTTGGAGGGAGACTTCAAAGCCATCCTTCGCATGCCCATTCAGCGTGGTGGCGACCATGGCATTGTTGGCAATGGTAAAGATGTGGTGAAGGTATGGAAGTTATTTGATGCAATGAGCTTGCTGGGAGTTGGCAAGGCCCCAGACAACTGGAGGCAGACCATTGATACTGCCACATTCGATGAAGTGGCTAATCAGATTCGATATGACTACCTTTTTTGTCGCACATGTAGTCAATGGGTATGAAATCAGTAAACACCCGTGTACATGATGCCTAGTCACTAACACTTAGCCAGCGATATAAACCCATCTTGGGTTTGGCCATCAACCCTGATTTTCTTGTCCATCAGCTGTTTGAAATAATGACCAATGACCGTAATCCTCCTTTGGTGGGGTTTCTTTGGGGAGAATTCATCAGCAAACCTACCATGCAGGCTAAATACCCACATCATTTCCCAACCCTATCTTCCATCTTTTGAATGCTTCAGGCCTGTTTGCCTGCACCTCTTGAATGTAAGCGCAACCTTCCACCACCTAACACATTGAAGAAATGAAAGGCTGGATAAACGAAAGAAGTGTCAAACACACCTCCTGATGCAGCATGGATGTATCCTTTTGACAAGAGACTGCCATGCTCCTGATGTAAGCATGAAGGTTGGCAATACAGATGCTCTCTGGTTCCAACTTGTCCTAGAGATCTGTTCGAAGGCAGATGACTGATGAGCATATGGCCTTGTAGCCTGCTGTTTTCCTTACCACCACCACTGTCGCTCTCACTGCCAGTACCATTCTCATTCTCCTTCGCATATTTCTGCACAAAAGCAGTGACTTTCTTCTTGGTGGGGCTGATGGTGAGAGTAATGTTTCGTAGGGAGTGGTTCACATTTTTCTGGGGATTCTGTTCCATCTCGACAAGCAACTCAGGAGTCGGCTCCTTTACAGCCATTTGCTGTCCCTGTCGACCACTCTTGCACAGACATTGTCCACCTCTTTGTTTCGTCATATAGTGGTGGACATCACCACAATCGTCCTTGTTGCTTGTATTGGTTTTCACAGCTGAAACCTGACTGTGTTGACCTACAATATATGTTAGTATCTCACACTGTCAAGCCATGTGACATGAACATACCTGTCACCATCGACGACGATCTACCACAGAGTTGCATATGTCCAGGTAATGTCAAAGTCTTCACAGAATAAGACCCCTGGGGTTGACCTCTTCCATGTGGGGCAGATGTATCCGCTATGGCTGGGAGTGGGTGTGGTGAACATGCTTGTTACAATCTACTGACAGAGAGACGATGCTCACCGATGCTAGCACTTGAGGGAGCAGGGTCTACTCCTTCATCAGGATCATCACCTTGTCAGGGCTCATGGGAGGAATGTTCGAAGTCCTCTACAATATACATCAAGTACTCACAATCTTACCTGTGTACATCCACTCACCAAGTGTGTTCGGTACATCGAATGCAACCAATCGTGGTATTTCAAACTGATCATCGCTAGATGAGGATGATGATGGTGATGATGACGAATCGTCCTCTGCCATTAATTCTATGGTGATACACTGCTAAGGTCATGTCATGATGACCTGATGATTGCATGCCTACCTGGATCAGGCAACTGTATCGTACTAAGCTGTATATTGATATAACCGACTGCTTCGTCTTCGGTACCAGCATAGGAGGTGACTGTACTGTGTGGTTAGAAGCAGGAGTAGCGTGTAATGTTTGTGGACACCTACAAGATGGGACTTTCAGTTGCATATGGGTCAGCGGAGGTCATTCTATGTCCCAAGAGCATGAAGGTAATACGTAGACATTACTGATCAGTGGTGTCATATTCTATTCTATATACAGCAGACTAACTAGAGTGGATTGCAGCAATGCTGTCCATTGCATTCAATTTCTACATGATGGTTGAACCTTCGGCAGCATGTGTAGTGGCTGGGATTGAGGTGGCTGGTGCGGCAGTGGAGGTGGATGGAGTGGCGATTGAGGGATTGGTGGTGGCAGCAGGAGCAGGGGCCGCAGTGAAAGTGGAAACGAGAACAGGCCCAGCATTAGACACAGATGTGGCATGAGGTGTGGCAGCTGAGCAGGAACCAGGCTGATCCGTGTTAAAAGCAGGTGGCGAGTTGGTTGCATCACGAGGCACTGTGGCTGGTTCAACCACATTCATGGAACCTTCTGAACGATGAGTGTCATTGAGTGAAAAATAGGAAGTACTACTACCTTCTGGAATGACCACCGACTCCTTCCCAGAAACGCCCTCTGAAGGGCCAGAAGTCTTTTCCTTGCCTTTCCCCTTGCCCTTCGAAGATCCAGTGGTTGCTATGTCTTCCACATCAGTGATCATAATGCACGTAGATGGTCACTCACGCGCTTTAGGGTCATCGGTTGCATGAGCCTGTGCCTGTGCCTTCTGCTTTCTCTTATGACCCTTGGCTGAAACAACACCTGATGAGCATCAACATGATGATGTGTAATGTATATGACTTATGTGGCACATTGGTGAAACCAAAGTAGAGAGCCACCCGATCCGCGATCACCTGCCACTGGGAGCCTGGAACTTTGCTAACGTCAAAGTTGTATGCAGCACCGGTGAACACTGAATCTTTGTCATCACACTGCTTGTATACTTTTGTCCAATCTAAGGACACAGCTTAGCGTTGGGAGCAATATCTTTGAATCGGTTTGGCTCACCTAGCTGTAATGCTTCCTGGCATTCCAGAACGGTTTCTGGGTGGCTTTCATGCCAATGGCCAGCAATATGGAACTCATGTCGTCCAACAAAGTACTCGGTGTTCAAGTACATCTCAAAGAGAATGGAGCGGAAGCCTACTTCGCCCTGTTGCTTTCTTACTGTGGTGAAAATGCCTTCTCCAATGCCATCCATGTATACAATATACCACTTGACAACGGGAGAGACGGTAGGGGTCAAGTGGATTTCACTGAGGCTGCATCTACGAACGACCTCCATAAAGATTATGTGGCACCACAAAAAGCGACGGAGATGTTCTTCGTAGTGGACTGGAACCAACATGGGACCAGGTTCAGAAACAGTGTTGAGCTCCCAGTTTCATGCGGTGACCATGAAAAACCCTGGTTTCATCTTCACAGAGGAGGGGATGATGTAACGAACAAGCAGGATGAGATGTAGTTCCTCATTGCTGGGAAGAAAGTTGGGAAAGTAGCGGTCAGCCATGATGTCGGTTGTGATGGAGTGGGTGGTAGGTCGTGAACAATATATATGTATGCAACACACTATATATATGCATGCGACCATTACTGCCGGTTTCGGAACGTGTGTCTTAAAATCCTATGCCCTTTGATGCATTAGACACAGCGGTAAATTGGTTAGAAACAGGAAAACACCATGTGCAGCGCAGGGACACACTGTGAACACATTACAAACATTCTACGAACTTATTACAAACTCACTACGAACTCACTACGAACATGAACACAGCCTGGGTCCAGGTACAATAAATATGTCATTGATGTATTAAGTGTACGAAAAAATAAATATGTCCGATCAAACCATCAGTTGTAACCATGGACACGTGCCTCAGGGTATTAAATGAACATGAAACTTGTCCCGCTACCTTGTCCACAATGAACCTACAACCGTACGTCTTTCTTCAATCTCAGCAATATGTCGATGCACCACTTCACCAAGACCGTCATTTCTCCAAACCACATGCGTTTGTCCACTCTAATCGATGACTCTGACGATGACGGAAATCGATCATACGACGTATTCGTCTCACGGCAGCCTCCTTCTGCAGTTCTGGGGACCACACATACCAGGGATGTATATGTCCAGTTGGCGCGTTTGCCAGTTGACCATGCCATATTCATAGCATGTGGAAACCGGGAGTGGATTCCCTGGAAGCCCTGAGAGCCCCTATCTGTGGAGCTCTTAGGGATCACTCTGCATGCCATGCCATGCCAAATGCAGGGGCTGTAGTATCTGCTGACAGAGGAGGACTCTTGTCATGTTTCCAAAGATGTTCCTCATGACATATCCACTCTGGCAGAGCTGATCGCCAAAGATTGTGAATTCCCTGACTCCATGAAGGACACACCGAAGGAAAGTATCAAGCAGTCCATCGCCGATGTTCTCACCAGCCCACCACACTGCAAGAGGGCCCAGATTCCAGTGAAGACAGAGAAGAACAAAGATAAAGGCAAGACCAAGGCAACATGGCCAGTCATGATGTCTGAGCCATCTGGCTTGAAGGATGTTGACATCAGCCCCATCATCGAGCACCTTGCTGGCGTTGCTGTCACGGATTCGCAGAAAGCCATGCAGCCGTCCACATCTACTAGCAAGCAGCTTGAACCACAACCAGGAAACTGTGGTACTCCTAAAGCTGACGTCCAGAATGAGAGTGATGATGAGTCCAAACATGAGTATTAGAGTGCTCATTCAATCGACGTGCAATGTTCATCATCACAGATAGGGTATTATAGGCTTATGAACACATGGAGTGGGCTGAAAAGGCCAAAGAGATGGCTATCGTGGCCTGCACACAGTGTAGCTACACATCGACCATGGACAAGCGAGAAGGTTAGTTGGAACAATTTCTATCATCTCATAACAAGTTTGCAAATACATGCAGGACTTGGGTGCAACACAACTCATGGTAGGAGTGCCAGACGCCCTCAACCTGCCTAATGATGCTCCCATGGTAACCATACTCGAATACGAAAAGGTAAATGCAGACACAATCAAGGGAAAGATTTGATTTGCGCTCTCCCAAGGATTGGCTGTATTGGTGAAGGGATGGGAGCCCAAGGATGCTATGAAATTCTGCAAGGAGGATCTAGCATCCTACAGGCCCCCTATAACACAGGAGGTGTCATGGCAAGGTGGGTAAAGCGGCCTGCATTGTCTGACAACATGAGTGACATGATACCATCACAGATACACAACGTTGCTCTAAGATATTCCAGCAAAAGCCGGAGAACAGAGTCTATAGCACTCAGATCAAGAGAGGAACAGTCGAGGAGTTTGTAAATGCATCGGAGAAGGGCAGGAACTGCTGGAACTGCCTGGACCTCCCTGTGTTGAATCCCAAAATCCCACCCTTTGTGAGGTACGTTGTCTCAGCTTTCCATGTACACACAGACATGAAACTGATGTTCGCCATCCAGGCCACTCATGGATGATATGGCGGCCATGATGGCGGCATCTGCGGAGTGCTACGTCACCAGCGGTGGTGCATCGTCTAAGGGAGTGCCATCCGAACTCGTCGGCCCCCAGCTGATGCACTTCAACACTTGGAGGAGCTCTGCATGGGATGTGTTCACACATGGCCTGTTCCTGACATTTCCACATCACAATGCCGGTGGGTTGAACACATACTCCTATGTTCGATGCGGGGCAAAGCTATGGGCATACATCAATCTCAGGGGCATTGATGATGCAAACCAGGAGCAGGTGCTGAAAGGCTGGACCTCGTATTACAGTTTTCTAATGGCTACCGAGACATTCGCCCAGGGAGTTGTCCTTGGAACAATATTGCTCGAGCGTGGCGCCGTTCTGTAAGTAGAATTCTCTCTTTTACATTCCTGAATGAATCCTACCACGCCAGCATCCAACCCCCTGGAAAGAATCACATGGTGTACACACCGATGCCCACCGTCATGTCCGGAGGACACTTTCTGTCCTACAACACAATGCATCTGACGGAGTTCTCACTTACCTTCGACCTTGGACTTGACCAAAATGGACAGCAAAGGCTGGAGGCATCCAATGCGCTACATCCAGGTGTCCTCCGAAAGGTTTACCGAATGGCACTGGCACTTCCACAGTATTCCAAGGCTCGCAGTACGTGTTCCTATCCTGCATCAGAGAACTGACCTGACCCGGAAGGCTTTTTCATTGAATATGCAGTGTTCCATCGTCGGTGCATAATTGCAATGGCCGCCATTGTTCTGATACAGCAAAAGTATGTCGAGCTAGATGGGGAAGTTCTCTCCTTGGGAAAGAATGACTCACTGACCCATGAACTTGCAAGCAAGTGTGCAAGAGCAAAGGCGATATTGGACAAGGTAATGGAACATTGGGGGATTTTGGATCCATATGCAGAGATGCGCAAGGGCCATTGGAATGATCCTGGAAATCTGATAAATTTAGACCACATCATCACTTGATATCATTAGCCATAGCTTCATCCTTCATAAATAGAATCACCCCCCACACACATTGTGTGACGATGATAATCAGTATGCACTTGCTACGAACATTCAACGAACATGCTACGAACATGTTATGGGCCCGGATCACAAACACATGGAAAGTTCACAGACACTCGATGAACAACCATGATCAGGCCATGGTATTGCCTTCATACAATATCGATAGCAGCGCCCGCTGGCACTAATCCCTGACTTCATGAAGTTTTTTAATAGCATTAAAACAGATGCGATACGATACGCACATTGACACCACATAGCGATTTTCTCATCTGTCCATTGGATGTGCCAAGACATGAAAAATGTATGGTAGACACACAAATCTTCACTGATCTGCATGTCATTGTCATTCACAGCCGCCTTCTCTGAAGGCGACTGGTCCTCCATCTCATTCATAGCATTCCATTTCCCCTTGTCGCTGATCTCTCGTGTCATATGCTCTTTGAGATATTCATCATAAGGGAGGACCTGCATACTCTTGAGGATCATCTGATATTGCCAAACTCTTGCACAGTTATCTTTTTTTTCCAGACCTGTCGTACTTGATGAACCACCTGATGATAATTTCAAATGAGTATACAGGACACAAGGGCTTGTGCAGAGCTGTAGCAACGTCCACACGAAAGACAGCCTCCAAAATAAATTGACAGCAATGTAATATTTGTGAACATTCACTCTGTAGCACTCCTCGACACCTTGGACCACCACACAAACCTTAACTTTACAGTTTATATAGTCAATTACATAAGATTCTCTCGTTTGGCAACGTTCATTTGCTGGTGCCTGACCGTTTGCTACGAACAAAACCCTTCTGCACTATCGTGGAAGTCAGGGATAATTGTCACACTGCTTAAGTAAGAATGGCTAGAGATAAAAGACATCACTCAAACACCCTTGACCCATCCATTGCCATTACCTCCACCTATCTTCGATATATCTTCCAAAGTCACTCTTCACAGTTCAAAGCTCCCAACCGGCTCTTTGTTCCCTGTCGAGAGTGATAACGTCAAGCTACAAGTCCAGCTCCTTGAAAATATCACGACGCAGTACACACTGACCTCCATTGGAAACAAGATTCAAATATTGTATGTCGATGACAGGAAGAAACGGGGTGTCTACATGCCGATACCAATTCACTACGATGACCTTGTCTGCCGCTTCCTATGGTGTGTTGAAGTCCTGACCACCATCTTCCAGAAATGCGACACATTAGTGACAGAGGGGATGACAGACGATATTGATTTTTCAGTGTTGTGCAACCTTCAATACACTCTCGACGTCCTCAAGTTCTGTTGGCCTGCATTCCGAGAGGCTGCAGAGCAGTCTGACGAGGTCCACATCAATTTCTTCGATGCATACATGCTGGAAGAGCATTTCGTGGGGAGGCATGAGCCATCTGCTGTAATCCTATGGCAGCAAGACCATCCAATGCAGAACTTGCGACACATGGATGTGTTTGCGCTCAGTGAGTATCCCTGCATTATGGGCCATTATAGAATTAAATCTTACTACCTACAGATTGAAAATATCCACAAACACGTTTCGGGCTAGCATGGGAGGGTGAAAAGTGTTGTTGGAATATGCGATCAGCCTCTTGGAACTCACTTGTCGCAGACACCATTCGGTTGTTTAAGGAATGGTATGACCATCCGTATGCCATGTTGAAGGAGGATTCGGATGGGGAAACACTCGTACGTTTATATGCGGGAGGTACGTCATGCTTTCCAGCACTCTCCATGCCAATTGAACCACTTCAAAAGATGTACTTGCCGACCTGGCATCTGACGACGAGGAGAACACTCATGAGGAACCCAATCATGACAGTGATGTTGATGCTGATGGGGATTCTGTGATGGATACAAATGTAGATAGTGATGGCAAAGGCAGTGACACCACTGGCAGCAACGGAGATGCGGTTAGTCAAGAGTGGTAGGCACCCGTGTAGTTTATACCGCATTGACATAACATGGCAGATGTTTTTCATGCATTAGAGGCATTAATAGCAAGTGGAACAAAGTGGAAGCTGGAATTAAACCTGAAATAGACCGTCTCATTGGAATATGTAGGCTTTGGACACCACCTCTGGCACACTGAAGATTGTGTAGTTTGAACACGCAAAGAACGTATTAGAACCGCCAAGGCATACCGTCCACACTGTGATCATCCTACAAACATCCCACGGACATGGTATGAACCCATTATGAACATTGTACGACGCAGTAACGAACCTCTGGCAGGTGGACCTAATACATAGCAAGCATTGAAAGAAGATCCCAGTGTGTAGTGAAATCATACTATTTGACATCACTAAAACATGATAGCGTACCATGGAACTGTAATCGTTTGTTTCGAACACACTACAAACACATGATGAACACAGCATGAACTGATTACAAACACTCTACAAACCAATTACGAACATACTACAAACCAATTACGAACACGCTACAAACCGATTATGAACACGTTTCTGTAGGAGAACAATGGCAATCCATATATGGTAACTCCACATACAATGGATGGTGGGCATGCAGCATGGCCATACAATATAAATGGCATGCCATCAGAAGATCTACCACCATCTTCTTTAACTATAACCCATGTTGGTTGGTATGAAACACTATCCAAAATAATCTAGATCACTCACAGTCTCAGTGCGTAGCATCATGTCTACTCGAAAAGGCGCAAAGACCTTTGAAATCTGTCCACACACCTGCATGAGAACGTGCTTAAGCGACTCGACACATACACCACTATGGCGGAAGGAAGGAAATTCATGTTCTCGTCATGCAAAAAACCCATTAACACATGACGCCTGTACTTCAGAGTGCAGGGGAAATTACCTCCTCGTCAGAGAGGTACATGGTGGTGTCGCAATGCCTGCAACACAGGAACATTTGCAGAAGTGGGTCCTGATCATTCGACAGCAACAACGGATTTCAGAGACCATCCTCGCACATGTCCTTGACATCCGAGAGTCAGATCTCGACCAGTTGTACCCAACAAGAGAGGAAAAGGATGTCGACATGGAGGTGGACGTGGAGCATGACAGGGAATCACAAGTCACAGGGGCCAAAGCTATGATGGAGGTGGATTCAGAGATACCAGATGGTGAGGGCAATGTTAGCAGGCCAGTGGAAGACCCACAACATCTTCCTCAGGAAAGGTGTTCGCGCGACACCTCCGAGGTCTCCAGTGTGTCAGAATATTCTCAGCTACTGACCCACTTGACTACCTCGGTGTTGGCAGATGGTGCACAAAGCGTCCCGAAATGCTTTCACCTGCTGTACATTCCAGACCCATCACGCTCCTGCGACTCTCTGGCAATGGCGCAAAACGACTTGGCATACACGACACGCTCTATCCCAAAGGCAAGATGCAATGAAATGAAGAATGTCGTCCCAAACCACATATTCCTCAAGCGGGCCAACATGCAGGAATTGGAGTACGACCATTCAATGTCAAAGGTTAGAATCTGTGAATGGGTGAGCCTCGTTCACCTCAACCGAACGACTTTGTATGGTAATGGTACATCAGCTTTGGATCATTTTCAGGCTCTCCATACTGACAGTCAACGGATACCCGTTGTTTGACGTGACCTATATGGACTGGTCAAGATTCAGAGATATTCTGGTATATCAGGACCAAGATGCAATTGCTGACCTGGTACATTACGATTGCATACTAGGGGGCATAGACTACACTGTCGACTTCAGGTAAGTCTTAGCTCGAATGCTTCTATGAGGCTTCTGGATGTCTGATGGCATAATTTGCAGATCTACCATGAGTTATGGATGGAGGACTGCCAATGAGTGGAAGAACTTTCATGAGAGCTTAGTACGCCTGCAACTGCATCCGCTCGCAATCTGGCCTCCTCCGAAACAGCTGGAATGGATGGGTAAGAAAAGCCCCAATGTGGTCATCCTCAGCATCATTGCGAATTGTTCGGGTAACCTCCACCCACGCACTGAGGTCCTCAACCTGAACATGATGGATGAAAACTCGATTCCTACAAATACGGTTCTCAAGCGGTTGAACAGCGATTGCGGCCACCATGTCATTTTCCTGAATGACAGGAGAAAACACATGCTACGTTAGCTGAAAGAGAACAGCGTCAATGGTGAGACCTGGATATCCCAAGAATTGGTCCCCACATTTCAAACTGTCAGGGAATGGCGCGTGTTCATCGTGAATGGCCACGTCATTCACATCGTTCACACATACAAGATTGAGGGAGGTGGGGGTTGGGTAGGCAACCAGGCCATTTCATTTTGGTCCTTGGAGGAGATCTGGTAGGCATTGCCATCTGCTTAAACCTGAGGAGAGCTCATGTGATTTATGATGAACAGGCAGCGTCTCAGTGATACAGGAAGGCAGGCCTTCCCGTGGGAGTTCAAGGAGGTGAATTGGGGGACAGTCGAAGAACGTCAGCGTGCCAAGGCTGAATTTGAAGAGTTCATTCTGTCTACTTGGAGGCAGCTTGTGGCCATCCAGAAGGGAAACCTATGTGCCACGCCATGTACTGCCATGTTCTGTAGGATGGACATTGGTGTCATTGTGTGTGACGATAGCATCTCCTACTTTGTCAATGAGGTGGAGCGCAGTCTTACCACGAGTCTCTGGATGTCCAGCATGTCTCATGCACTTCATGGGGTTTTGGCAGACACTCTGGGGATCATGATACATCGATGGCTGAAATGGTTCCACGATCCATGCAAAATGTAGGTAGCTTGGGTAGTCAAACTGTTGTATATTGTAACGACCAATACCACCCAATTTCATCACCTGTAATATATTAAAAAGTTAGATAAGACGCAGTGTACCAAGCATTGATGGCCATTTATATGCTGGCACCATCTTCATAGTGCTCGCAATATGTTTGTAGTGTGTTTGTAGTGTGTTTGTAGTGTGTTTGTGGTGTGTTCATAGTATGTTTGCAATGTTCGAAACATGTTCGCAACATGTTCACACTGTGTCCATAACGTGTAGCACGGAATAGCTGAAACATGATTCCAACCATCGAAGTGAATCCATTTATGTACCCATGCACGAAGACACAGCATATATTAGCACAATACGTGACCCAGCACCAACTATTTACCGTGCACTGACTACAGTTATACGCTGCAATGCAGCCCATGGCGTTCAAAGCATGCATGACATGAAAGCTGCTTGTAGGGGCTGCAGGGAATGTGGAAGACACATTGGTATAGATCATCCCTGTGTCTTAGATACTACGAAAACATAGGAATGCTAAAACACGTTAGAAGCACTCTACAAACCCATTAGGAATACACTACAAACATGCTATGAATGCATCTGGAATGGACTAGAAATGTACTACACATTATAAACACCAGGAAACATCATGTTCGTGTTAGGAATACATCACGCACTCCTTAGGAGTACACTACGAACACACTACGAACACATTACGTTAGCTATGCTGTTGGAATGAGCATCAATTCCGAATGACAAACATGTCGCTATTAAGCGAACACACACTGGCACACAATGTCACATCAGGTATATCACATCGTGTTATTCCAAATGATGTCGTCTGCAGTACTACCACCCCAGTTTATGTGACAAACCACGATATTCCAGTGAAGAATATATTTTCATTTCTACCACTACAATTTGCTTAGACCGTTCTAGTAGATGTGCTTGTGATAGTTTCGGAAATAATTAGGAATCCATATGGGAAAACGAAGAACGGCTGGAGATCCAATTGACATCGGTGTTGAGACGCTGTGGTATATTTGACCCAGGCATTTTCGCCCAGGGTATAAGAAGAGTGCGCACACATTACAAATACATCACAAATGCATGTTGACTACACTTCGTTTGGTACACTTGAACACCCCTGCACATGCGCATGACGATGATCAATCCCTAGAACACTGGATGTCCAGGCCTTCCCAGGAACATGAAGGGCATAGTAAAGAAGTGTTTGACTATGTTCAACATTTTCAGTTTCAGAAGAGAAGGTCACTGTACAGTGTGGTTATAATGAGGAGCAGTATGAAGTGTGCTATAAGATATCAATGATTGAATGCTCTGCCAGTCGATCAGTGAAGCTCTTTCTATGTCATGACATGAAAGTGACACACAATGTATTACCGATCAATGGAGTTGCAATGTATATACAGTGACTAATTAGAATGGTAAGCAGCTATGCTGTCCATCGAATTCAAGTCCTCGATGAGTGTAGAACCTCCAGGAGCACATATGGTGGGAGGGGTCGAGGCAACAGGCGTGGTGGTGATGGGAGCAGCGGAAGATGGAGTAGCGATGGAGGGAGTGATGGTCGCGGTGGGGGCAGTTGCAGCTGTAGAAACAGGGGCTGGAGCAGGCCCGTTAGACTCGGATGTACCATGAGACGTGGTGGCTGAACGGGAACGGGATTGATGTGTGTTTACAGCCAGTGGTGACAGTGCTGAAGGGTCATGAGATGCTGTGGCCGGTTTGTCCACTTCTATGGAGTCTTCAAAACGGTGAGTATGATACAATACAACCTAAGAAACACCGCCTACCTTCTGGAATGAGCATGGATACTTGCACGGAAGGGCCAGACAGGGCTTTCTCCTTGCCCTTGCCCTTTGAAGGGCTGGCGGTTGCTATGTCATCAATGTTAGTCGTTGTAAAACACATAGGTGGTTGCTTACGCGCTTTGGGGGCATTGGGTGCACACGCCTGTGCCTGTGCCTTCTGCCTTTTCTTACAACCCTTCGCTGCGACGGCTCCCAATCAGTATCAACATGCATATGAATATCTGCGCAATGTCTATGACTTACGTGGCGGGTTGCTGAAACCCAAGTATAGCGCCGCCTGATCTGCAATGAGCTGCCAGTCAGCATCTGGCATGGTCCAAATGTCGAAGTTGTACGCGGCACCAGTGAAGACAGAGTCTTTCTCGTCATGCTGTTTGTATACAGTAGTCCAATCTAAGCATGCAGCTGAGTATCGAGAACGACATGAATAAACTGAGTTGGCGCACCTAGCTGAAATGGATCCTGGCATTCCAGGATGGTGTTTGGGTGGCTCTCCCGCCACTGCCCAGCAACATGAAACTCGTGCCGTCCAACAAAGTATTCAATGTTGAGATACATGTCGAAGAGACACGACCTATAGTTTGCATCGCCTTGCCGCTTCCTTGCTGTGGTGAGGAGACCCTCTGCAATTGCATCCATGTACATGATGTACCGTTTCAGAAGGGGAGAGGCTGTGGGGACGATGTTGATTTCTTGCTGTGAACATCTTTGTATTACCTCCATGAAGATCATCTTGCGCCACAAAAAGTGGTGGAGATGCTCCTTGTAGGAAACAGGCAGCAATATCGTTCCAGGCTCTGAGGGGATATTGAGTTCCCAATTCCACACCTTGACCGTGAAGAAGTTCTTTTTCGTTTTCACAGAAGAAAGAAGATAGCGAACGAGAAGCATAAGACGTAGTTCGGCTTCGCTGGGGACAGAGATGGGGAAGTAATGGTCAGACATGCTGTCTGTTGAGGTGAAGATGGTGGTGTATTGATGTAAATGCAAGACGCAGCTCACTTTATATATGTATGTCAATTATTGACAGACCCTTATTTGGCACTTCCACAACTCCATTTGTAATTGGCACCGCATGTGGATCCATTACCTTGTGGACTCCTAATCCAACTAGGTGTTCATGGAGATGTTGTGTCTTTAGGCGGAAATGAAAAGTGGCAAATAGAACTGAGTGAAGGGGTATCACCATGCAAGATGCATGAACACCCTACCAACACATTAGGAATAATGCGAACACGCTGCGAACACACTACGAACACACTACGAACACAGTACGAACACACGAAGCATGTGACAAGCAACCATAAATGATAATTCCACCACCGGCACACAAGCGAGGGCTATGTCACATGGAGCATGTGGCAAAGCATATTTAATGCAGAAGCGTCTGTGATGCCGACTTGCCCACAACACATCCCTTGTAAACGGTAACCTTCTACGATTGAAAACATCACCGACATGTCCATCTACTGTTCTGTCAAGACTGTCTTCTGCCCCAAAGCCACCTTTGCCACCAAGATGACGGCGATATTCATGATGTTCGACAAATCCGAGGATGATGGAAATCGATCCTATGATGTGCTCATCGGCCAACAACATATCAAAGATGCAAGGCTTGGCACCATCCACTCTGGTGACATGTACGTTCAACTTGCCCGCCTGTCAGAGACACATTCCATATATGTGTCAGCTGGAAACAGGAACTGGATTCCATGGAATCCAATGGAGCCTCTGGTTGTGGACGTCTTGGGGATCAAGCTATACACAACACCATGCAGAACACAGGGGCTGCAGTACAGGATGTCAGAACAGGACTCTCATGGGGTCCATTTGGATGTTCCCTGTGATGTGTTCATTCTGGCTGAATTGATCGCAACAGATTGTCAATACCCCGAGTTGACAAAGCAACCCAAGACAGGTGTAAAGTGATATCTCCCTGAGGTGGTCACTAGCTCGCCACATCGAAAGAGAGCCCATGTGCCACTGAGGGATGGGAAAATTGCAGATAAGAGAAAGGGAAAGGCTCGAGAGCAATACTTGTGTTCATCGGTTCCTGTGCGAGAACCACTTCAGACCAAGGATATAGACGACGACATAGTCATGATGGACTGGGAGGCAACTCCCGACCTACTCCCGATGGAGAGGAAGCGGATATCACTTCAATCCAGCTCCAGTAGTGTGCACAAGATAATGCCCATGTGTGAGAGCAACGTAGTGGACGACGAGGGCGACCATATGTGTCATTTACATCACCAGTGAAACTGAAGCATTGATTCCATGCATGACAGGGTACTATAGACTCATGGACAACTGGAAGGGGCCAGAGAAGACGAAGAGACATCTTTCATGGTCTGCACACGGCATTGGGACCTATCGACCGTGGACAAGTCAGAAGGTAAGTCAATATGATCTTTAAGGGACATTGACATTGGAAATATGCATAGGACCTGGATGCAACATGTTTCATGGCACAGGCGCCACATGCCATGAATGCACCCAGCGATCTTCCGATGTTGATTATTCTCGAGTACAAAAAGGGAAAGGGCGACATCGCTGCAGAGATCCGACATGCACTGTCGAAAGGAACAGCAGTCCTAGTAAAGGGGTGGGAACCAGAAGATGCTATGCAGTTCAGCATGGAGGACATGGCATACTACAGGCCTCCCGTGTCACAGGAGGTGATGTGGCAAGGTGAGTGAGACACTACCTGTTGGAAATCACTGAAATGAGAGTATGGAAGATGCACAACTTTGAGCAAAGATCTTTCAGCAAAAGCCTGCACTCCGGAACTATAGCACACAGATAGACCATGGACCTCTCGAGGACTTTGTTTCATCAGCAGAAAGCAGGGGGAAATGTTGCAACTGCCTAGACCTCCCGGTCTTGAATCCAGAGATACCACCTTTTGTGAAGTACGTTGTCTCCATATACTGCATCACCATCCGCACATGACTCATGATGACCATTTAGGCTTTTAATGGACGGAATAGCGTCCTTTATGGCAACCGCCACTAAGTGCTACATGACGACAGGTCGTGCATCATCAAAGGGAATACCATCAGGATTGGTTGGCCCACAGCTGATGCACTACAATACTTGGAGGAGCTCTGCGCGGGATGTGATCACACATGGGTGCTTCCTGACATTATCACATCACGACACTTGTGGCCTAGCAATATACTCGTATATTCGAACTGGTGCAAAGCTGTGGGGCTACGTTGAACACAAGAACATCAAGCAAGATAACCAGAAGGAGGTGTTCAAAGGATGGAGCGAATACTATAGCTCCCCAATGGCTGCAGAGACATATGACAAAGGGGTCGTCCTGGGAACGATTTTGCTTGAATGTGGTGCAGTTCTGTGAGTACATGGTTTTTGTTGCTTTATCATAAGTGACTCTACTGCACCAGCGTCCAACCACCAGGGATGAATCACATGGTATATACACCGGTGCTGACCGTCATGTCTGGCAGTCACTTCCTCACATACGACACGATGCATCTGACCAAATTTTCACTCGTCTTTGACCTCGGTCTAGACCAAAAGGGAAAACGGAGGGATGAGGCATCGAATGCACTACATCCAGGCATGCTTTGGAAGGTATATTGGATGGCTATGGGGCTGCCATATTATGCCAAGTGTCGTTGTATGTTGTCTTCCTCGAATGGAGACATGCCATTGATTTGTGTACAGCGTTCAATCGGCGGTCCATAATTGCAATGGCATCGATTATCCAAGTGCAGCAGAAGGATCTGGAGGATGAGGAAGATGTCATTTGCCTGCCGAAGAACGATTCGCTGACCTGGGAACTGGAGAGTGAGCGTGAACGAGTAAAGCATATCCTACAGAAGATCATGCGTCACTTGGGGGTCACAGATCTGTATGCAGAGATGCGGAAGGGCGACTGGAGAGATGCAGGGCCGACTGTGGATTTGGAAGGCATGGATATATCCTGATCAATGTCTTATGCTGCAATATCGTTGGATATATATCTTCACAGCCTTCTCTGTGAATGGAGCATACACGTGGCTCGGTGTGTCATGACGAATGAATACGTCTAAAGTAGTCGTGATATGTTATTGACAGTGTATACACAGAGAGAGAGCGGCTATGAGCAACATATGAACTGATCTAAAGTGTCTATGAACACACTACAAGCATGACATGAATACACTATGAACACCCAAGGCCTGAGGGTCTGTGGTGGTACAATCGACGACCCCGAAGTCCACACATACCATATAAGGATTGTGACACCGCGTTGTCAATTACATAACGTGACAAATGAAGGGCATAAAAGCCTTGACCTCCACCACAAGGATGTGGTTAAACTTCACACAATATGTCTTCCGACGTCACTCCACACTCTGCAAAGCTCCCAGCGGGCTTGCTATTTCCGATACAGGTCGATCCTGCCACTCTACAAGCCGTACTTTTGGCAGATATCACCACAGGGTACACACTTGTGTCCGATGGCAGGAAGGTGAACATCATGTTCATCAACAAATCGAAGCAACACGCAGTATATACCCCGATACCTGTTTACTATGAACATCTTGTCCGACGTTTCTTGTGGCGCATGGATGTGCTGAATGAAGTGTTTCGCAAATGCTTTCAGCTGGATGGACAGGAGATCAGAGACGACGTTGACTTTGTGATTTGTTCCAACCTCCGATACACCCTGGAGGTCCTCCGATTTTGTCGCCCAGCATTCCGAGAGGCTGCGGATCAGCTCACGGAGGTGCGCATTCCATTCTTCGATGCATATATGCTCAAGGAGCACTATGTGGGGTGACACGAGCCATCTGCAGTCATTCTGTGGCAGCGAGACCACCCGGAGCATAATCTCCGTACTGCAGACGTGTTCGCACTTGGTGAGTTACTTTCAATGATCGCTGTGATTTCATGGATTAACCACCTTGTTGCATGCAGATTGGATGTATCCAAAGTCACGCTTTGGGCTGGAATGGGAGGGTGAGAAGTGCTGGTGGAACATAAAAGCTGCCACCTGTAAACGACTCCTTGCAGACGTTCTTCAGCTGTTTCAGAAATGGTACAATCATCCATACTCAATCATGGAAGAGTACGAGGACGAAGATGTGCCTGTACGATCGTATCCTGGAGGTAAGAGCCACATTTCCTAGAAACAGTGTATCACCATGACACTTGGAATAGATGTACTCGCTGACCTCCCTTCAGATGAAGAAGACGGTGATGGAGACGAGGATAACGATGAGGGCGAGAAAGAGGAAAACAGTGATGACGACGATGACGGCAATGACAGTGACAGTGACACAGATGCGGATGGTGAGGATGAATAGGTGTGATTGACCATCGAGCAGCGCCATGTAGATAGAATGTCCTTGAAAGTCATGATGTACGCACATTTCATGTTTCGAATGCCATCTCTGACAGACAGAAAACACTAGCATGTGTAGATAGAATTGTGTGCAGAACACGCTACAAAATTGTACAAGGATATTTGAAGCATAGTATGAACACCACGAACACTATATGGACACACTACAAACACATTACAAACACTCTACAAACACATTACGAACTTGTTATGAAAACACAATGGACAACGTGATAAACAACTATAAATGGTAATTCCACATCCGGCACGCAAGCAATGTTTATAAGGTGAAACACACGTATAAATGACATTCCATGAGAAGCCCCACACAACGTTTACGTTCCTTCCTGCGACCCCCACTGACTTTCTGCGACCATCCACACAGTACATCAGTAATGACCGGGGAAGTGATACATGGCGATAGTGTGCGATAACATACAAAAAAGGGTTAGAAAGGTCCCTGGGTTGTTTTCAGGTTCATATAGTGTGTATCATGAGTCTTGATGGGGTTTCCTGCACTAACAAAGGCTCATAACCTATTGGAGCACGTCATCTGTAATAAAGAGTTATACTAGGTACAGGTGAGTGAGGAATGTATATAAGGCTAGGTAAAGGGTGCTTACCTCCAGTCAACATGGTACAAGACTGGAGGAGTGTGAACGAACAGCATGTGTGTATGCCACATGTGACGACCAAAAAAGGAAAATTAGGAAATATGTAGTCAATGAACAGTCTGGTCTCCAACATACCTCATGTATTTCATCTCTGTATACTATCTCTGCCTCATGCCCCTATCTCATGCTC
>JBBPOB010000122.1:0-28950 GCA_038091275.1 Tylopilus subfusipes
GCTTACTATAACTCAACAACTACCAGGCATTAGGAACTGACTATCTCAGAAATTACTACACCTGGTAACCTTATTACTAAGACTTCCCACACAGCCATAACTCCCACACTTAAAGCAGGAAAGGACATGGAAGCTTAGACCCTTGCCAGTCACAGTGTGATTAGCCACATACATACACCAATTGCTAATAGGTATTAGCATCACCAACACCACAAGCTAGGAAGAAGCCAACCCTATTCTCTGAATAGATTATTCGAGATTGGAAGAACGACCAAGGAGCCAATTAGCTAAATTTCTCACTCACTTACTAGCAACGCTATTGTTTGATCTGGTAGGTGCATTGTCCATCACCAGCTTATAGTTAGATTGGGCCCAGAGGGAAGATAGAAGAGTCCCCTAGCATCCATTCATCTTTCCCTAACTAATGACATCGGGCTGCTGGGCTGTTGGATCAACAAGGCCTGTCGTAGAATGGCGGGATCAAGTTGACCTCCCCAAGGAAGACAAAGATGATTGACTTCCTTTACACATCATCAGTGGGGAAGTATTGGGGGGGAGGGGGCGTTAAGGTACACTGTGCTGACATTTTCAGTTGATCTCAGTGCCACTGGCCAGTGAATCTTGGAGGTATATTATGTGACTAACTAAATAGGGAAACTGGTATGGAGCTTGGTCAGGCTAACAGCTAGCTGAAGTCACTGTGACAAAGTGGACAAGACCTAAGGTCTTGTGACAGCTCCAGGCAGATAGGCTTGAGCTGGATATTTGCCCTGGAGTTATCTCACCCCCCAGACCTCTCAACACAGTCAATCCATTCCCATGCTGTGCACCATGCCCATGCGACCACATCATTGGCATCATGATATAAGACACCATTGATAGCAAGGTAAGCTGCGATGTCGGCTGGGGTGGCCTGATTGGAGAATTGTCCCACCCAGGCAGTAGAATGATCTTGAGTGGGCATGACCTCCGCCCATTCCAACAGGGAATGGTACTGCCCAGGTACTATAAGGAGACTAAGGAGTTCCCAAAGCCAGATGGGCCAGTTGCCACCCCTACCCCTTGCAGTCGGGGCCAGGCATTCCATGAGAAGGTATCCTTGCACATGACAGCATGAAGGTAGGGCGAGTTTGTCATTGTTGTCATTGTCCTCTGGACACACTGGGAGCCCGATGGCCCCCAGGAACATCTTTCAGAGTCCCTCGTACTTTCTGCATGCATTCTGGCAATGTCCAATGAATGCTGCCCATTTGTTGGCAGAGGCATTGAGGGATGGTGCTCCTTGTGGAAGCACAAGCATTTAAAATTGAGGGTAATTTTCCCTCAGGCCTTAGATTGGGACAGCACCAGCACATGTGCAGACGCTGCCCAGACATGATCATGATAAGAGGCAGGTGCCTCATCTACCCATACCACATAAGGGGTTATCTCACCCAGCTCGATGGTCACAGTCTGGAGCTGCACTGGCAAGATGCACGCCTGCAGTGCTTGGACCATGACTGGAGGGGGGTGCTCCACCTGTTGAACATGCTTTGCCTCTTCATAAAGGGTGTCCTTCTTTTTCTTGACCTTCTCTAAGGCCCAAGCAGGAGGCTTCCATGCCTTCATCACAACTTTCATGAGGTCACTCACCTCCAAGGACTTGTGTTTCCTCCAATGATGAAGGAGACTGATTATGTCAGAGGCCCAATGGCAAGAGGGTGCATTTCCCTTGGGTTCCAACTGTGCCTTTGCAAACAAGGCATAGATTTCATCCATCATGTTGTAGATGCAAACGGGGCCCATGACCCCATTCTCCATACGTAGAGCAGTATCTGGCCACCTTGTTGGAGCAACAGGAATCTGCCCTGCTCAGATGACCTTGAGTGTTGAGGCAGCCCTGTCGCCCTTGTATGCGCAAACATGATTGTTCACGCATATGAAGAGGGAATGTGTCCTCTTAGAGTCAACTGTGTCACCCAGGACATGGGTGACATCAGATGCCATCAGTCCAGAGAACTGAGTTTCCTGAACTGTCAGGAGGGGGTCAACAGAAGGTAGTTCCTCTGCAGGAGATACGTTCTGGTAGGGCAGGATGGTACAGATGGGTTCAAAAGAGGGAGGTACTTCCTTTTCCTTGCCCTTGCAGGAGGAAGGGACTGCAGGGCCAGCCTGTGCATGGTGAGATGATGAAGAAGTTTGAGGGGCAGCAGGCTCTGCCTGTACCCTCTCCTTGAAAAGCCGTGACTCTAGAGTAGTCCTGGAGGGGCCAGTATGTGGCTGGATGTCATCTGTGGGAGCTCCCAGAGATGTGAGGCACACTTGATTGAATTGGTGCACCTCGTCAGTGGATGAAGATGGGTGGGGGATTTCACTCCCCTATGACTGACGAGAAGTCTTGTTGTAAATGGCATTTAGACAATTCTGGAGATCGTCCCATTGTTGCCTGAGACAATTGTTTTCACACACAAGTGATGAGTAAGGTACTCAACCATGTTGAGAAAGGCACCAGTGCCAGCAGATGTGAGGCCAAGATGTGACCCATATTGGTCGCAAGCATCGCATGAGTCCTTGTGCTGTACAAATGGCAGAAGGGGGTGGGCAACCCACCAACTTGAAGAAGAGTGTTTCTGGCACTTAGAGTGCTGGGGAAATGGGGAATCAACCCATTATTTTTTTCCACTGGTCTTTCAACCAGGAGGGGACACATTATGCCTAGAAGGCGAAGAGTCTTGTGACAATGACTGTTATGCCGCTAGGCGTATACTAACCTCTAAAGGCGAGGAGGATGTATGCTTCTCCTAAGAGAATAGTTTCAGTGTTCAAGTCACCGTTAAGGGAGACTAAGTTGATAACTAAGACAGCATCAAGGAGATTATCCTCAACGGTGTAAGATGTGATGTGGGTAAGCATGTGGGTGTCAAGCACTAAGGCATTGACGGGCCTAGAGAACACCGAAGGCAGCACTTCGGTAGTAGTGTCACTTACTTTCATAAGTCGACCAAGGAAGTCTTTAGACTAGGTAACCGAAGTTACTTAGGACACAGCAAGGTCAAGATCACAAAGTGAGATTGCGACTAGAGTGTGACCAGTACAAAGAGAGGCTAGTAATTTGAGAGAACTAGTATAAGGAATACTAGCACTACTACATTGGGTTTATATATCTGTGGTCTGGCACACAGACCAACCTAGGAAAGGAAACATGGAAATCGTATGACTAAAGGAAACCAATGAGAATACAGCAAGGGAAGTCGTATGATCTGAAGAGCCAATGAAATATTGTGGATAGAAAGTCATACCATTAGTACGCCCCTCCAGTGGGAGTGTGAGATCCTATGTCCCAAGTGGGATCAGGATTAGTAATACAGGATGAGGTGAAAGTGAAGATAACAGTCGGTGATACAAGGTAGAAAGGAAAATCGTAACAATGACCTGCCATGGGATGAAGAGCGAGGGGGGGATGGTGTGGGTGAGCACATTGAGAGCAAGGAGGATCGTGAGCAGGGGCTCATGTTGTAGTTGCAATGATACTGATACATGGTAGTGGTATGAGGAAGAAAGAGGTGTTGTGAACCTTGCATGATTAAAGTGTTGTCGGAATTTCAAATAAGGAAAAAGACATGAAAATGGAAAAGATCAGCGTAATCAAACCTACACTACAATGCTGATATGTTTCCTTTTTTATTATCTTTTTATTTTTTGTTGTTTTTCTTTATTTCTTTCTATTGACCTTTGTAGGACTCAGTGTCCCTTGGGCCTTTGCACTTTGGTTGTCATATTGCCCTTTGGTGTATTTTCTGCCCTTTGGGGCAGTTGGCATATATCCTTCGTCCCTTGGAGCTCAAGGTACCTGTCTAGAGACTCAAGCTCCTTGCAATTGGAGCTAGGCTCCCATGTGAAGTCTCCAAGATTCCACTTGACAAGAAAATGAAATCTGTTCCCTGTCCACCAATCAGCAATAATCTCATCGATGAACCATTCCTCATCATCGATTTTACTGACATCATAGAATGCTTGGGCGTTGCACTTGGAAAAGAGGTTGTCATCATTTTCCTCATATCGGCACAACAGTCCAACGTGAAATGTCAGGTGAATACACCTCTTGCACATTACTTCTGGTAGATCCAGAGTATAGGCATCTTTAGTGCCATCTCCCTTAAGGACCTTCATTGATCCGATATACCTCAGGATGAGCTTCTTTGCTTGTCCTTTTGACAACAAGAGATTCTTAGTGGAGAGATATACCATCTTTCCTTCTTGGAGGGGCTTGCCCTTGCTTTACCATTTATTGGCATGGTGGGTTTGTACCACTCGACTCTCAATGATGGTATTGTGCACCATCTCCAGGTTCTTTGTAGCCTGGCGGACAAACATCTGCATGCCTGGGGTGGCTGATACATATGCATCATTAAGCTTGAGCATCAACTCAGGCATGTACCTGCAGTTCAGCTTGAACGGGGCAAACCCTGTAGAGCTGCTAATACTTGTGTTGATTGTGAACTTGGTCATGGGCAGCTTTGCTACCCAATCTGTCTGGTCAGATTGCACCAATGAGTGTAGTATTTGCACTATGTTTCTGATGGCCCATTCAGAGGTGCCATCGGTTTGCAGATGGAATGCAGTTGACATCAGGAGCTTTGCTCCCAGCATCTGGTGCAATTTGTGCCAGAAGGTCAAGGTGAATTTGACATCTCAATCAGAGACAATTGTCTTAGGGAGCCCATGAAGACAAACAATCTCCCTAATGAACTTCTCAGTGAGCTCAGATGCACAAATTGTTGTGTTTACTGGTACTAAGTGTATCATTGATGTGAGGTGACATAAGACCACCCAGAGGTAGTTGTATTCCTCACTTGGTGGGAAGGGTCCCACAAAGTCCATGGAAATTGACCCCTATTATGATCAGTCTCCTTTTTCCTTCCATTCTTTTGCTTACTATCTCTTCTCCCCACTGCACCGCTATATGGGGAATGTATTCATATCAGTGGGACCACTTCCCCTTGATCTTAGGTCCACTGTCCTTCCATTTCTTCACTGTCTAATCACTCCCAAGCTGTTTGCTTCAGACTTTCATTCTTCTCAGAAGGGGGACCTGACTCATGGTATCATTGTCGTCATATGCTCACATTGGACTTCACCTCCTTTAGCTAATTCTATTGCATTAGCTATGTGATCCAGATTACTCATAGTCTGCTCATTCACCGATGTTCTTCTATATTCCTTGATTACATGTCGTCTTTGTCTCCACTATATAATCCTCGACATGTATTATGTATTTTTCCCATACTTGATCTTTTGCAATCTATGCTTAGTCTTGTATTCTAGTCTGTCTGACTAGAATCCTAGACCTTTGACCTAGACCTAGCTGATCCACTTAACCAGAACCCTCATCCTTGTTGGTCCATCTGACCATAACCTTTGACCTAGCGACTTAGCTCTTGAGGACGTAGTGTCTCTTCATGAGTACCTCCCTCAAGACAAGAGTCAATCTCCAAGTGTTTGTCCATTCATGAATGACTAGTGTAACATAAAATCAAGTATCTCCCCACATCCCTCCTATCTAGGAGCAGGATACATCAGTCACCATTATGTTCAGAAACCCCAGAGGGTATAGAGCCCCTAGCAACTCTGATGAAGAACCCCCATCTGCATCTGCCCCACCAGCCTTACCAGCTCCCAGACTGTCAAGAATGGGCTAACTCTGATGTACAACTCCAGAACTCCAGAGTTTTACTAGACAGATAGGACTTTGGCTTCAACTTGTGTGTTGTGCCCTTGTCAGTCACATCCTGTATTTCGGAGGGTTGGAGGTCAGAGGATAAGTCCTAGGTGCAAGACTCAACGATGAGTCAATCTAGTGAGAGGATGAGAGAGGAGGAGGACAAGAGAGGAGGAGTTAATCTTAATCGATATTCGAACTGGAGTGTACAAGGAGTAGGCTAGGAGTTTATATACTTCGGAGGTGCATAGGATTAGTAACGGAGTTCATAGGTATTGGTAAGAAGATCAGAACAGGAGGAGAGTAAACTGGAGCTGTGCTCCTAAGCGAGCACCGGCTCGGGTGAAAGTACAGAGCGGTAACTAATATGAAAGTAGAACAAGGAGATGTCATAACAAGAATGAAGAGAAAAGCATATGAGGTATAAGTCCGGAATGGAAATGGTACCGGAGTACCAGAGATGGACTTGGTAAAATCTGGGATGTGACACAGACCATGAATACCCCAGAGTCTTTTTGGTCCTTTAGTGTCAACACTAGGACCCACACCCCAACACCCCACTGCCCAATTACTTAGAACCAACATGCCCCCATTCCAACCTCTGTCACAACCTTTATTCCGAGCTTCAACCCCAGACATGTCTGCAAAACCAGCCGAATTGAAAGCCGCTCTCCTAGCTGACTTCTCCAGAGAACCTGGTGATGCTATGAGATGGATCAAGGCCATGAAGGCCTACTTTGCCATCAATGCCCAGCTATACACCACCAATGACATGAAAGTCATGACCACCCTGAACAAGATGAGTAAGGGATGAGGAGTCTCTTTCTCTGAAATGTGGTATGACAAAATGTCAAATGCCACTACCCCCACCAATGAGAAAACCTTCAATAAACTTGCCGCTGACTTCGAGACCCTATGACATTAAAGCCACTGCCCACCTCAACTTGCACAAGCTCGTGCAGAAGTCATTCAAAAACACCAATGGAATCTACAATGATGGATTTTAGAAATACATCACTGATTTTCAGAACCTCACCACCAAAGCTGGAATCACCGATGACACCTCCCTCATCGACCAGTTCTCCTTAGGGATAGATCAAAAGATCGCAATCCTGATCCCATCCATGTCCACCATTCCCACCACTATCACGGAATGGATCAAATCTGCTAAAACGTTCCATACTCAGAGAATGCGCATACTTGCACTCAAGGGAGGGAAACATATCCCCTCGTTTCCTGGTCCTTCTCACCAAACCCAAGACCCTAACACCATGGATATTGATGTGATCACACTGACCAAACTCACTCCCACTGAATGCGCTAAATGTATCTGCGAGGGACGATGTTTTAAATGTCATCAACCAGGACATAATGCCACCCAATGTTGTACCATCTTTCCCCCTCGTAACCCAGCCATTGCCCCATGCAACCCTCACCCCATGCAAAGAGTACAAGTAACAGAAACCTCTACTCCACAACCATCCTCACCCACCCTGCCCCTGAACCCACTACAATGGAGATGTATCTCCAATCCCTGAAAACTCAGGGAAAGTCCGAGAATGAGGTCCTCCAAACCTTGAAACTATGCTATGAAGAGCTGACAGAAGAAGTATCTGTCATGCCCACGTCTGACTCTCAGGATTTTTGAAATGAGAAGTATAGGTCAACACTATCTTCTCCTACCGTCACCCATGTATTAGTAGGACAAAAGAATGAAAGAACTCTTCGCATTCCGATTAAACTCAAATTGGGCATGAAAATCATTGATGCTACCACACTCATTGATTGTGGAGCTATGGGGAACTTCATTGATGTCAATTTTCTCTCTGTCACTAATCTACCACTACAAAAACTACCAAAACCCATCCAAGCTTACAATGTAGATGGAACAAACAACTCCAAAGGCAACATCTACTGAAGAACCACCGTAGACACCACCTTCTCCCCTACCCTTACTGAATCCCTCAACCTCATGATTCTCAGCCTAGGACGAAGGCAAGTCATCCTTGGCATGCCCTGGCTTAAGAAATAGAACCCAGACATTAACCAGCTCACTCAAACCCTTAAAATTCCCCAGCCCATCTCTGAGGATGCAGCGTCTCTTCATGAGTACCTCCCTCAGAGATACCTCCTGCACTGGCTAGGAATGGATGCTGATTGAAAGATCTCCAACCAACTCAAGAAATGAGAAGCATGGCTAAATGGAGAGTCTGTTTCCAAACTTACAATATCTACTCAGATCGCTCAAGCTGAAGGTGTAAAGGAGCAAACACTTCCGCCGTGGTGCACCAATTTTGTAGATGTCTTTTCTGAAGAAACACATTCCAAATTACCACCTCATTGCACCTATAACCATACTATTGAATTACTTCCATCCTTCACCCCAAAAGTAGCCAAAATATACCCTCTCAACCCCGCTGAAACTGAAGCTTGCCAAGCTTTTGTCCAAGAACATCCAAAGACTAGACGTATTATGCTGTCCAAATCCCTACAAGCATCCCTATTCTTTTTTGTACCTAAGAAAGACAGCTCTTTATGTCCATGTCAAGACTATCGATATCTGAACTCACACACTGTCTGCAATGCCTACCCATTGCCCATCATCTCCAAACTCATTGATGAGATGAAAGATTCTACCTTGTTCACCAAGTTCAACATCCAATGGGGATACAATAATATCCATATCAAGGAGGATGACCAGTGGAAAGCCGTGTTCATTACACCACTAGGACTCTTTGAACCAACTGTTATGTTTTTCAGGTCTGCAATGCCCCTCCCACATTCCAAGCATTCATGAACCATATTTTTGCTGATATGATAGCAGAGCAATGGCTCCACATCTATATGGACGACCTAGGAATCCACACCAAAGATGGCTTACCTCTTCATCACGAACGAACCTGTCGTGTTCTCGCAAGGCTACACGAACACAATCTTACCCTCAAGCTCTTGAAATGTATCTTCGACACACCAAAGATGGAATTTCTTGGAATGATTGTCAGACAAAGAAAAATTGAGATGGATACAGGGAAACTCACTGTGATCAAAGACTGGAAACCTCCCACCTCTGTTAAAGCTATCCGCTCATTCACAGATTTTGCTAACTTTTATCGCAAATTCATCCCCAATTTCTCCGACATCATTGCCCTGCTCAACCTACTTACTCGCAAGAACGAGCCCTGGGCATGGACCCCATTGCAACAGAAAGCCTTCAATAAACTCAAATCTGTCTTTTCCTCCACTCCAGTACTTTGCATCCCCAACGTCACTAAACCCTTCACTGTTATGACCGACACATCACTCCTTGCTGCTGGTGCAGTTCTCATGCAACACAATGTTAACAGTGACTTACATCCCTGTGCATATTTCTCCAAGACATTCGCTCCCGCAGAATGAAACTATGACATCTATAACAGAGAACTCCTCACTGTCATTCTCGCCCTTACTGAATGGCATCAATATTTAATTGGCACTGCTCACCCTGTCACTATTATCACCGACCATAAAAATCTCTCATATATTAAAGATTCTTGGAAACTTTCTTGTCGACAAGCTTGCTGGTCCTTGTGGTTACAGGACTTTCACATCCAATGAAGCATTTCCCCCAGAACTCATATGGCTCCCGCTGATGCTCTTTCTTGTTGAGATTCCATTGATACTGCTGATGATAATATTGACATCACAATATGTTCTGACCCTGTCATCATTAACACCCTTGATATATCCCTCGCCCACCACATTACATCATCATCGTCATCCAACCCTCTTGTACTTCGCGCTATCAAAAGCTTACAGGAAGATACACCTCTTTTTCCTGTTCTTCTTTACAGGACTGGTCTTTTGACAATGGACACCTTTACTTCAAACAACGTCTCTATATTCCCCCGTCTACATGACATTCTCTCGTTCAATCAATTCATAATTTGCCAACCTCAGGTCATGCAGGATGATTTCACATGAAAACAATCCTTGAATGTGACTTTTGGTGGCCAGGACTGTCCACCTTTGTTAATCCCTATATTTCTGGTTGTGCTGTTTGCCAACAAAATAAGGTCAACACTCATCTGACTCATTCACCAGTTTCTCCCATCCCTTCATCCACGTCCCTTCCATTCAAGCAAATCTCTGTAGATCTCGTCATGGACTTACCTCCAATCCAAGGCTTTGATTCATTAATGGTTGTGGTCGACCATGGCCTTATGAAGAGGGTAATTCTCATCCCTTGCACTAAAACAATTGATGCTGCAGGAGTAGCAAAGTTGTTTTTCCAGAACGTCTTCAAATGATTCGGCCTGCATGACTCTATTATATCTGACAGAGGCCCCCAATTCACATCCACCTTCACTCAAGAACTAGCACAATTACTCCAATATGATGTTTGACTGTCTACCGCATACCACCCTCAGACCGACAGACAAACCAAAAGGACCAATCAAGAGGTGGAAACCTACCTCCAGATCTTCTGTAATAACAATGCCCAGAAATGGGTTGACTTCCTTCCCACCACTGAGTTCCATTATAACTCTGCCCCATATAGTTCCACAAAAGTATTCCCATTCTCACTACTTCTCAGATATGAACCCAGATCCTACCCATTCCTGGGAAAAACCTTCATTTCCGCTTTAGAACAATGTCCCCATCTTCTTGAAGAAGCACGGAAAGAAGCTCTAGCAGCACATGAGTCCACTCATTGGATCATGAGCAATCATTCTTCTAGAATATTCCCTTCCTGGAAAGTCAGAACAAAGGTGTGGTTAGAAGCAACTAATCTCCATCTTCATTACCCTTCCAGGAAATTGATGCTCAAGCGATTCGGTCCCTTCGAGATCACCAGGGTCCTATCCCCACTTGTCTATGAATTACACCTCCCCTCCACATGGAAAGTCCATAATGCTTTCCATGCCACTCTCTTATCGTGAAACATCAACACATGGTCCCAACTTCCCATCCCCACCACCTGACCTAATTGATGCCAAAGAAGAGTACAAAGTTGACAAAATCGTAACTCATCGAAGTATTGCTGGACACCACAAGTACCTTGTTGTATGGAAAGGATACTCGGCATCAGAAAATATATGGGAACCCGAAGTCAATCTGAAACATGCCAAGACAATTCTTACCACTTATAAGAAAACCCATCATCTTCGATCGCTAGGAACTTGCTCTGGATGTTGAGTCTCTATGTGAAGTACCTCCCAGTGCATGCTTCTTACCACCTTGGATCTTTCAAGATATGTCCTTCCTCTCGTCATCCATCTCCTACTCATCTCTGTCTCTATCATCTTCCTTGCCCCTGCATTCGCAATGTGTGCAGCCTATGTTGCTTTCCATGCATTATACCCATTTGCTTTATGCCACTGTCCTCACCAATCCCCACTTATTATACATCATTGAAGGTCTTCCCCTTTATGACGAAGATATCACTTGTCAGGAACTTATTTGACTGTTTCATGACGTTTTTCACACTCAACATTTACATAACGGGACTGCTCCCACTGATCTCCCTGCCACATATGGAGTTCCACTCCGCATGTCCATCTCTGGTCTCTATGATCACATCCTCACCCTTCTCCACCTTCAAGGGTTCCATGTTTTCATCTCTAGCATACCCCCTGCCACCATCTACCCCACCTTCAGATGCATCTACATGATTATGACTCAAGCAGAACACGATCAATACCTTGAAGCGCTCGATCTTGGTATTGTCAAGACCCCTCCTCAACCCATCCCTCCTCCTCTTACTGAATCTACATTGGCATCTCACCTCTCCTCCCCACTCCTGTCTACTCCCTCATCAATTTCTTCTGATGTTACTACTGTAGAGGAACTGGAAGAATTCGGATTCGACCCCACCACTAGAGCACAAGCAGTGTCCTTTCATGTCCAGATGGGAGAACACGCCGTCTTATCCTCCCCTGATCAGGTCATGCTTAACGCCATCTGCTGCACCCCCACCTCTGTACTCACCCCTTGCTTTCACTGCGACCTTCTTGGTCATTACCGAGAGGATTGTCCTGAGTACATCTGCCCCCATTGTGGGACCGCTGCACCTGGACACCCTGCATGTCTTTGTCTTCGAACCCAATATAGCTTTTGTCAGCACTAGGGACACACTGATAGATTCTGTCCTCAATGATGCTGTGCTCATTTTGATTCCCAGGGCCATGTCCAAGATGACTGTGCATTTGCATTACTTACCCCGGAACAGGCCACCTAACTTCACAGACCTACCCCTGATCTGCCTTTTGATGAACGAGTATAGGAGAGGAGCCACTTTAGTCGAGTCAGGGACTCAAGTGTACAAAGGGGGTAATGTTATGATCAGTCTCCTTTTTCCTTCCGTTCTTTTGCTTACTATCTCTTCTTCCCACTGCACTGCTATATGGGGAATGTATTCATATCAGTAGGACCACTTCCTCTTGATCTTAGGTCCACTGTCCTTCCATTTCTTCACCATCTAATCACCCCCAAGCTGTTCACTTTGGACTTCCATTCTTCTCAGAAGGGGGACCTGACTCATGGTATCATTGTCATCATATGCTCACATCAGACTTCATCTCCTTTAGCTAATTCTATTGCATTAGCTATGTGATCCAGATTACTCATAGTCTGCTCATTCACCGATGTTCTTCTATATTCCTTGATTACACATCGCCTTTGTCTCCACTATATAATCCTCATTGTGTATTATGTATTTTTCCCATACTTGATCTTTTGCAATCTACACTTAGTCTCATATCCTAGTCCATCTAACTAGAATCCTTGACCTTTGATCTAGACCTAGTTGGTCCGCTCAACCAGAACCCTTGTCCTTGTTGGTCCATCTGACCATAACCTTTGACCTAGCGACTTAGCTCTTGAGGACGTAGTGTCTCTTCGTGAGTACCTCCCTCAAGACAAGAGTCGATCTCCAAGTGTTTGACCATCCGTGAACAACTAGCATAACAATCCCCACAATCTTTTCAGAATTGGTAGGCTATGGAGCAGCCCTTGGGGTAATTGATTTTTTCCCTTGGTGGTCTGGCAAGTGGGGTAGGCTCAACAGAACTTGTCAACCTCTCACCCAAGCTTGGGCCACCAATACCATCTGCAGATATAATCCATGGTTCTCAGGGCACCAATGTGCCCCAGGGTCTTGTGGGCTTCATTGATGACCATGGTGACTACTGTGTTGCTCTGATACTTTGCATGGGGGAGGCATAGCACCTCCTCCTCTCCTTGATTCTTCATGTAGAGGAGTCCATTCCTCAATGAGAATTGGGAGAAGTGTCTAGGATTAGCCAGGACCCTGGCATAAATGGGGTCATTGCTATAGCCTCCTCAAATTGCTTCTTGAAGGGCCAGCTTCCTCCCATATTCAACTGAAGGGACCCATGATGTCCTGGTGGATTCAAGAACTGTAGGGTTCTCCCTCACACTTGTGTGGGGAGCTTCCTCAGCTCTCCTTTCCGCTGCATAGGCCATCTCCTGTGCCTCCAGTATCCATGTTTCTCACTTTTCAGCAAGGTGCTGGCTCCTTCAAGGGTTTTTTCCCTCAGCACTTATGGCTTTCATCTCAAGCCATCTGTCCTGGGGAAGGTCATCCCCTTCTGGGTCCAGATGTACGTCCATGTTTGCCCAGTCAATCTCCTCGTTGAAGGCCTTATTGCCCTCCTCTTTCTCATAGTACTGAGACAGGCAGTCAGCTACACGGTTCTCCAAACCCTTAGCATAGATTATTGTTGCATTGAATTGCGACATGTAGTTGATCCAGTGGATCTGTCTACTTGACAGCTTTCGCTGTGTTTGGAGGTATCCTAATGCCTTGTGATCAGTGATAATCATGAATGGGAATCTGAGGAGCTTGTCCTCCCATTTGAGCAGAGCCTCAATTATTGCAAGCATTTCATGCTTGAATGTCCAATAGTTTTGCTGAGTGTCATTTTTTTTGGACATGAAGCCTGCTGGGTGGCATGTCTTCTATTCGGGCCCTTGCCCATACAGTGCACCTACCCTGTAAAGGGAAGCATCGCACATGAGCCAAATGGGCTCATCTTTTCTCGGATAGATTGGCCTAAGGACCAGGTATTTGCATGCCAGGTCCTTGATCATTTGAAAACACCAATCATGGACCTCTCTCCATCTAAAGGGGTGTCTGTTCCTCTGGATCCCTGTTAAAGGCATAGTATACACCGAAATTTCTGGCATGAATTATGTCAGGTACTCCACAAGTTCTATGAAGCATTGGACTTCATTCAGGGACTTTGGGGTCCTCCAATTACAGATCTGGAACATTTTATCCCCATCAGCATGAACACCTTTCAAGTCAATGATGTGACCAAGGCAGTCAAGTTTTTCGGCATAGAGATCATACTTCTCCTTTTCTAGGAAGAAGTCTACTTCCTCCAGTAGATCAAATATGATCTGGAGGTGCCATTCATGGTCCTCCAACATGTCACTGTAGACAAATATGTTGTCCGGGTAGGTGTACACAAAGCGTCCGATGTGATCTCTGAAGATCACAGTCATTGTTGGAGACCAGACCATTCATTGACTACATTTTCCCTTTTTGGTAGTCACGTGTGGCATACACACACACCGTTCACTCATGCTCCTCCAGTCTCATACCATGTTGACTGGAGGTAAGCACCCTTTACCTAGCTTTATATACATTCCTCACTCACCTGTACCTAGTATAGCTATCTACTACAGGTGAATATCTCCACAGTCTCATACCACATCAACTGGAGTATAACTATCTACTACAGACAATGTGCTCTAATAGGTTATGAGCCTTTGTTAGTGCAGGGAACCCCATTGAGACTCACGATACACACTATACAAACCTGAAAATGATTCAGGGACCTTCCTAACCCCTTTTTGTACATTATTGCACACCTTCACCATGTATCACTTCCCCAGTCAATACCATGACCCTTGTGGCAACAACTGTTGGAGTTCAAACATTGTATGTGGTCGCACATGATTAGATAATCATGTGCAACCTTTATTTGTTCGCTCGTCTCTTTCGAACACCTCAGTTGCTCATTACAGTCAACCGAGGTAAGACTCTACTTCTACATAGACCTTATACCTTTTACTCACATTCCTGTAATCTTACACTTGCTGCAGGTTATGAGCCCTGACGCCCATAACTAAAGACAAAGACTAAAAGTACAGTGTCATAGAAAAACATACTAGCAACATGTCAAGAGCCAGAGATAGAGTACTCAAGGTTCTGAAGCTGGATGCTTCAGGGAAAGACTGGTTCATTTGGAAGAACCAGCTCGAAGTATCACTCTTGGCACAAAGGCTTGTCAGGTACCTACATGGCATGAAGCCATTCCTAATGGACCCAAGCACAGGACAGCCATCAGGATGGATGCCAACTACAGCCACAGAGATCAAGGCCATTGCTGTGTACAATGAGGCTGCTGAAAAATGGAACAAAGAAAATTCCATTGTAAGGCAACAGATTGTTGTCACTATCCTTGACTCCCTCTTCATTGATGTCATTAAGCTGGAGACTGCACACGAATACTATGAAGTCCTCCAAAAGAAGTTTGAAAACCGGTCGTGCATTGTTGCCATTGAGAAGCAACATCATCTTGGCGACTTGAGGCTAAAGGAAGGTGGCAATGCACAGGCCCATTTGAGAAGGTCAAAGCCCTCCATGAGGAACTCACATCATTGGGCCACCCTGTGTTGGATGAGGACCTGTTCAACATGATCTATGTGTCATTACCCCCCTCATACAACACCATCCTTACCTCCATCTCAACAAACATAACCTTGCAGAAAACTACTGTCTCATCCAATGAACTCATGGACATGGACATTGATACCTATGAACAGTTAGTTGCGCAAGGCACAGCCAAACCCAAAGGTGAAAAGGATGACATGGCCCTCAATGTGGACACAAAGAAAGGCAAAGGCTGCGTCAAAAGGTTTGATGGTGATTGCAATAACTGTGACTGGTATGGACACTGCAGTCAAGACTGTTGGGAAGAGGGTGGAGGCAAGCATGGCACCAAAAGCCTGGAAGTCGAGGGGCAAGAAGAACAAGGACTCGAGATCTTCAAAGTCGGCGCACACCACAACTGAAGAGAAAGAGCCAGATGCCATCTGATTAGCTGAAGGCCTTGACGATGAGGCAGAAGCAACCTCAACCTTACCTTTCACTACCCTTGCACACTCAGGCATGTCGTCTTCCACAGTCGAACTGTATGACAGCAGTACATCACAGCACTTGTCGCCCTATTGCGAACATTTCGTCAACTTCACCCCCATCATGCCTAAGCCTATAACGGCCGCTGACAAGTGCACCTTTGATGCGATCAGGCATGGGGATATGTATATTGAGATATTGAATGGGACTTCGAAAGTGCATGTTCTCTTGAAGAACGTGCTGTATGCTCCATCTATGGGTGTAACCCTCATTTTGATTAGCAAGTTGGCCATGGCAGGCTATGCCGCACTCTTCCACAACTCTGTTTGCCACATCTTCAATCCACACAAAAGGCTAGTGGGAGAGATACCTGTTAGTAGTGGCCTGTACCATGTCAAACGCACTGCTAAACAGCTGTTCGCGGGCACTGTGACCACAACCAAGGTGCTTACCATGATGGAACTGCACCGCTGCTTATCGCATATCGCATCATCCATGATTTGGGAGATGTTGACCAAAGGGATGGTTGAAGGAATCAAGCTAGACCCTATGCATACGACAATGGGTCAATGTGAATCATGCGAATATGGGAAGGCGGTATGCAAACCTATAGGGAACATGCATGAGCCAAAATGGCGCAAACATTGCCTCATTTACAGATGATCATATATGATACACACACCTATACCTCCTAGCAGCGAAGTCAGAAACCCTCAAAGCCTACCACACATATTCAGCATGGGCAAAGACCCAACACAGCACCACTATCAAACAGTTGCAATCTGATTGTGGTGGCAAGTACCTGAGCAATGATTTCACCCATTATTTGAAATCACAAGGCACAGAGAGAAAGCTCACCACACACGATACACTGCAGCACAACAGTGTAGCTGAATGGTTGAACCGAACACTCCTAGAATGAGTGTGCACGGTACTGCACACAAGTGGATTGCCAAAAAACCTGTGGGGGGAAGTGTTAGCACGCATCGTCTGGGTGAAGAACTGTACGGCGTCCCACATACTTGATGGCAAGACACCGTATGAACTATTGATGGATAAGAAGCCAATGTTAAAATGCTTACCTAAATGGGGGACACGTGTGTGGGTCCACAACAACTCCGGTCCCAAGCTTGATGCAAGGGCCTGAAAGGGGCGATGGATCAGCTTCGATGCTGACAGTGGGGCAAACTGAGTGTACGACGAATGCCATTGAATGGTGTGCATTGAGCACAACATATCATTCGACAGGTGTGGCGGTCTCGACTCTGAGCAGATCGATGTGCAGATCGAGGGGGAGAGGACAGGAAACGATCAGCGCAGCAAGTCGGTCAACAATGAAACAACAAAACCCTCACCTGGTCTACATCTCAAATCCTCAGCAGCTCCAATCAACCCTGCGCCCACTATTGAACTGTGCTGCTCGACTCGACAGTGCACCGAGTCGCCATACATTCGGATGCTGTGCGATCATACCAACATGCATGATGGACGAGAAGGGCAACCCATCTTGCCTCATGGGATACAGGTGGTGGCTCTTGAGGGCTGTCATGAGAGCAAGGGGGAGAATGCGGCTGCAGAAGCTGATGCAGCTGTCAGTGTTGATAGATGGGAAGACAACAAGGCAGTGGCTTACACAATGCACACTTGCATAAGTGAGGCTGAAGTGTTGGAGCCACACACAATCAACGAGGTGTGAATGCAAGCTGACTGGCCACACTGGGACGATGCCATCAAGGCGGAGCTGAAAAGCCTCGACAACACTCATACCTGGGACGTTGTACCTTGACCAGCGAAAGGCACCAATGTTGTTGACTGCAAATGGGTCTTCAAGATTAAGAAGAACTCAGCAGGCAAAATCAACAAGTACAAGGCCCATCTCGTCGCACATGGATTCATGCAAGTACACAGCGTCGACTACTACGAAATGTATGCACCAGTCACCTGCCTCTCATCACTCCATCTCATCCTCACCATCACCACCCGTTACAACTGGGATATCGATGTATTCAACTTCCACTCAGCCTTCCTCAATGGCAAACTCGACAATAATGAAAAAATCTACATGGAATTACCTCCCAGCTTTAACAAGCATGGTCGAGACCTCATCACCTGTCTATGTGTTGCCCTATATGGGTTGAAGCAAGGCACATTGAAATGGTATCAGCACCTGTGTAAGGAACTTGATGAACTCAGTCTCAAACAAACTGAGGCCGATTGGGGAGTCTTCATAGCATGTATAGGCAATGATCTATTAATTCTAGCCTCCCATGTCGATGACTGCACAGTAACTGGCTCATCGAGAGAGCTTGTCAAAGCTTTCAAGGATGAAATTGGGACACAGTTCAAGATCTCAGATCTTGGACCAATCAGCTGGCTACTTGGGATGAAGGTAGCTTGTGATCGTGACACCCATACCATTTCCATTTTCCAGCAATCCTATATTGAGGCGATACTCACAAAATACAACTTCGCTGACCAGAAACCGGTGTCTATATCTATGGACCCTAATGTCCAGCTCTTGTGAGCGCAAGCACCAAAGTCAGCTGTTGAGATTGCCACCATGCGACAAGTCCCATTCCATGTGGCGCTTGGGTCACTGATGTACCTGGCTGTTGGTACACGCCCCAACATTGCATTCGTGGTATCGACACTCACCAAATTCACAGAGAACCCTGGAATACCCCACTGGGAAGCACTCAAACGGGTTTATTGCTATCTGATTGGTACAAAGGGCTGGTCGCTGACATATGGGACCCAGATGAACAACCTTGTCAGCTATGCTGATGCCGATGGTGTGTCACAGGAGCATCATCATGCCATAATGGGATACACATTCCTCATTGATGGTGGAGCACTCTCAGGGAGTTTGCACAAGCAGGAACTTGTCACCCTCTCTACCACAGAGGCCGAGTATGTTGCATCCACTCATGCAGCCAAAGAAGCCCTTTGGCTTTGTCACCTCATTGGCAAGGTTTTCCAACCTCTGCACAACCCGACCATCCTTTACAATGACAATCAGTCTGCGATCGCACTTACCAAAGATGGTAATTATCATGCATGCACTAAACACATAGATATACACTACCATTTTATCTGTTTCTCCATTTCGAATGGTTCTATTCACTTGATCTATTGTCCTACTGATAGTATGATTGCTGACACTCTGACAAAAGCTCTCCCCTCTGCTAAGGCCAAGCATTTTGCTTCAGAACTTGGACTTTGCGCTGTTTGAGAGGGAGTGTTGGAGTTCAAACATTGTATGTAGTCGCACATGATTAGGTAATCATGCACAACCTTTATTTGTTCACTCATCTCTTTTGAACACCTCAGTTGCTCATTACAGTCAACTGAGGTAAGACTCTACTTCTACATAGACCTTATACCTTTTACTCACATTCCTGTAGTCTTACACTTGCTGCAACAACCCACAACTCAGGCCCTCCCACCTACCCCTTAGCACGGTCAGGTACCTCAACCTGGCCACATTTCCCACCTCTGACCCCTGGGATGGCCAACACAGTCAACACAACCAACATGGCTACCACAGAGACTCATGCAGCACATCAAACACAACACACCTTCATTCGAGTGCTTCACTCGGACCAATGCAGCCAAACTCACACTCCCCTCCAAACCCAAATCCACAGCTCTCCTTGAGCATGCCACAGACACACCCCACCTCTCCATATGACCTTAATTCACTCGGGATCTTTGGTGACGATAACACAGACAACATCAATGATGGGTGCCACCCTATGTTAAAAAAGTCTGTCAACCCATTGAAATACAAGTTTCTGATGAGCATTGACCTGAAACTATTGGTAACCAACCTAAACTATGCACTCTGGCAAACCAGCATGTACTGCATGCTACAAATGGTCTCGCTACATACCTACCTCGACCCCACTTTCTCACACCCCAACATCATGATAAACCAGCCACACAGCCTTCAATGGGAATGTGTGAACAACCTTGTTTGCATGATCCTCATGTCCTGCATGGAATCAGAAGTGCTACAACAACTTGGCCACTTCCAATTTGCACACAAAATGTGGAGTGAAGCACGGCAACTATATGCCAGTACCACCATGATGGACTGGACCCTTACTATCACTTGCCTCGTCACCAACCACTATAACCCTGGTGAAGATGTCACAGAGCACATCATGAAAATGAAAGCACTATGCTGGGACATCATCATGATGAACTGCAACATCACCAACAACCTCTTTGCCTGCTTCCTATGCATTTCCATGCCATCGTCATGGAACTATGTGTTTGCAGCTCTACCTGAGCAATACACGTCCGCTGAAATCAAATGCCACATCCACAACAAATATGGTGTTACACTGGTCGTTCGTTGATAGACAAACACTCGGAGGTTGACTCTTGTCTCAAGGGAGGTACTCACAAAGAGACACTACGTCCTCAAGAGCAAGGTTACTGGGTCAAAGGTTCTGGTCAAGCAGACCAGCTGGGTCTAGGTTGAAAGTCGAGGATGCTAGTCAGACGGACTAGGATATAAGACTAAGTGTAGATTGCAAAGATCAAGTATGAGAAAAGTACAGAGTATATGACAACGTTTAAATAGTGTTTAGTGAAGTGACACATAATTGAAGAACAAGAAGGAACACCAGAGAACAATCAGACGGTGAGTAATCAGGATCACGTAGCTAATGTGATAGAATTAGCTAGAGGAAGTAGGGTCTGATGTGAGCAAAAGATGACAATGATACCGTGAGTCAGGTCCCCCTTCCAAGAAGAATGGAAGTCCAAAGTGAATGGCTTGGGGGAGGTTAGATGGAAAAGAGATGAAAGGACAGTGGACCTAGGAGTAAGAGGAAATGATCCTACTGATACGAATAGGTCCCCCATATAGCAGTGCGGCAGGGGGACAAGATAGTAAGAAGAAGAACAGAAGGAAAGAGGAGACTGATCATAACATTACCCCCTTCGTACACTCAAGTCCCTGACTCGACTAAGGTGGCTCCTCTCCCATACTCGTTCATCAAAAGGTGGATTGGGGATAGGTCTGTGAAGTCAGGTGACCTGTTCCAGGGTAAGTAACACAAACACACAGTCATCTTGGATATGGCCCTGGAAATCACAATGAGTGCAGCATCTTTGAGGACAGAATCTATCGGTGTGTCCCCAGTGCTAACAAAAACTGCATTGGGTTCAAAGACAAAGACAGGCAGGATGTCCAGGCATGGCAGTTCCACAATAGGGGCAGATGTACTCAGGACAATCCTCTCAGTAATGACTGAGAAGGTTGCAGCGAAAGCAAGGGGTGAGTGTGGAGGCGGGGGCATGGCAGATGGCATTAGGCATAACCCAATTGGGGGAGGATAAGACAGCGTGTTCTCCCACCTGGATATGAAAGGACACCGCTCATGCTCTAGCAGTGGGATCAAATCCAAATTCTTCCAGTTCTTCTACAGTGGTAAGATCGGAAGAAATTGATGAAGGAGTAGACAGGGGTGGGGAGGTGAGGTGAGATGCCAATGTAAAGTTGGTGAGAGGAGAAGGGATAGGTTGAGGAGGGGTCTCAACAATACCCAGATCAAGGGCTTCAAGGTAACAATCACGTTCGACTTGAGTCATAGTTATGTAGATTCATCTAAAGGCAGGGTAGATGGTGGCAGGGGGGTTGCTAGAGATGAAAATGTGGAAGGTGGAGGAGGGTGAGGACACAATCGTAAAGACCAGAGATAGACATGCGGAGAGGAATTCTGTATGTGGCAGGGAGATTAGTGGGAGCAGCCTTGTTGTGTAAATGTTGGATGTGAGAAACATCATGAAATAATCGAATAAGTTCCTGACAAGTGATATCTTTGTCATAAAGTGGAAGACCTTCGATGGTGTATAGTAAATGGGGATTGGTGAGAACGGCAGCATAAAGCAAATGGGTATAATGCATGGGAAGTAATGTAGGCTGCACACATCACAAATGCAGGGGCAAGGAAGATGGTAGAGACAGAGATGAGGAGGAGACGGATGATGAGAGGAAGGACATATCTTGAAAGATCCAAGGTGGTAAAGAGCATGCACTGGGAGGTACTTCACGTAGAGACTCAACGTCCAGAGCAAGTTCCTAGAGATCGAAGGTGATGGGTTTTCTTATAAGCAACAAGAATCATCTTGGCATGTTTCAAGTTAGTTTCAGGTTCCCACGTATTTTCTGATGCTGAGTACCCTTTCCATGCGACAAGGTACTTGTGGCATCCAGCTATGCTTCTATGAGTTATGATTTTGTCCACCTCATATTCCTCTTTGGCATCAATTATGTCAGGTGGTGGAGATGGGAAGTTGGGACCATGTGTAGATGTTTCCTGATAAAGAGATAAGAGAGTGGCGTGGAATGTGTTATGAATTTTCCATGTGGGTGGGAGATGGAGTTCATAGATGAGTGGGGATAGGACCCTGGTGATTTCGAAGGGACTGAATTGTTTGGGCATCAATTTCTTGGAAGGGTAGTGAAGACGGAGATTAGTTGCTTCTAACTACACCTTAGTTCTGACTTTCCAGGAAGGGAATGTTCTAGAAGAACAATTGGTCATGATCTGATGAGCGGACTCATGTGCTGCTAGAACTTCTTTTCATGCTTCTTTGAGAAGACGGAGACGTTGTTCTAAGGTGGGAATGAAGGTTTTCCCAAGAGATGGGTAAGATCTGGGTTCATATCCCAAAAGTAGTGAGAACAGGGATGTTTTGGTGGAACTATGTGGGACTAAATTATGATGGAACTCAGCAGTAGGGAGGAAGTCAACCCATTCCTAGGCATTGTTATTATAGAAGATTCGAAGGTAGGTTTCCACCTCCTGATTGGTTCTTTCGGTTTGTCCGTTGGTCTGAGGATGGTATGCAGTGGACAGTCAAATGTCATATTGGAGTAACTGTGCAAGTTCTCAAGCAAAGGTGGATGTGAATTGAGGGCCTCTATTGGATATAATAGAGTTGTGCAGACTGAATTGTTTGAAAATGTTCTGGAAAAACAACTTTGCTACTTCTGCAGTGTCAATTGTTTTAGTGCAAGGGATGAGAATTACCCCCTTCATAAGGCCATGGTCGACCACGACCATTAACGAATCAAAGCCTTGGGTCAGAGGTAAGTCCATGATGAGATCTACGGAGATTTGCTTGAATGGGAGGGACATGGATGAAGGGATGGGAGAGACTGGTGGGCAGGTTGGATGAGTATTGACCTTATTTTGTTGGCAGATAGTGCAACCAGAAATATAGTTATTAACAAAGGTGGACAGTCCTGGCCACCAAAAGTCATGTTCAAGAATAGTTTTTGTGTGAAATTGTCCTGCATGACCTGAGGTTGGTGAATTATGAATCGATTGGATGAGAGAATATCATGCAGACAGGGGAATATAGAGAGATTGTTTGAAGTAAAGATGTCCATTGTTGAAGGACCAGTCCTGTAAAGAAGAATGAGGAAAGAGAGGTGTGTCTTCCTGCAAGCTTTTGATTGCACAAAGTACAAGAGGGTTGAATGACGATGATGAAGAAATGTGTCGGGCGAGGGATATATTGAGGGTGTTAATGATGATGGGGTCAGGACATATCGCCATATCAATGTTATCATCAGTGGTATCAATGGAATCTCGACGGGAAAGAGCATCAGCGGGAGTCATATGATTTCCAGGGGAAATGCTCCATTGGATGTGAAAGTCCTATAACTATAAGGACCAGCAAGCTTGTCGATGAGATAGCTTACATGGGTCCTTGATGTAGGAGAGGTTCTTGTGATCAGTGACAATGATGATGGGGTGGGAAGTGCCAACTAGATATTGGCACCATTCAGTGAGGGCAAGAATGACAGTGAGGAGTTCTCTATCATAAATATTGTAGTTATGTTCTGCGGAAGCAAATGTTTTGGAGAAATATGCACAGGGATGTAAGTCACTGTTAACATTGTGTTGCATGAGAACTGCACCAGCAGCAAGAAGTGATGTGTTGGTCATAACAGTGAAGGGTTTAGTGACATCAGGGATGCAAAGTACCAGAGTAGAGGAAAAGACAGACTTGAGTTTATCGAAGGCTTTCTGTTGTAATGGGGTCCATGCCCAGGGCTCATTCTTGCAAGTAAGTAGGTTGAGCGGGGCAATGATGTCAGAGAAATTGGGGATGAATTTGTGACAAAAGTTAGTGAAGCCTGTGAATGAGCAGATAGCTTTAACAGAGGTGGGGGGTTTCCAGTCTTGGATCACAGTGAGTTTCCCTGTATCCATCTCGATTTTTCCTTGTTCAATGATCATTCCAAGAAATTCCATCTTTGGTGCATCAAAGATACATTTCGAGAATTTGAGGGTTAGATTGTGTTCATGTAGTCTTGTGAAAATGCAACAGGTTCATTTGTGATGAAAAGGCAAGTCATCTTTGGTGTGGATTCCTAGGTCATCCATATAGATGCGAAGCCAATGCTCTGCTATCATATCGGCAAAGATATGGTTTATGAATGCTTAGAACATGGGAGGGGCATTGCAAAACCTGAAAAACATGACAGTTGGTTTGAATAGTCCTAGTGGGGTAATGAATGTGGCTTTCCATTGGTCATCCTCCTTGATGTGGATATTGTTGTATCCCCATCAAATGTCAAACTTGGTGAATAGGGTGGAGTCTTTCATTTCATCGATGAGTCTGGAGATGATGGGCAGCGGGTAGGCATTGCGGACAGTATGGGAGTTCAGGTATTGATAGTCCTGACATGGTCATAATGAGCCATCTTTCTTAGGTACATAAAAGAATGGGGATGCTTGCGGTGATTTGGATGGTACAATACGTCCAGTCTTTAGATGTTCTTGGACAAAGGCCTGGCAAGCTTTGGTTTCAGCGGGGTTGAGAGGGTATATCTTGGCTACTTTCGGGGTGAATGATGGAAGCAGTTCAATAGTGTGATCATAGGTGTGATGAGGTGGTAATTTGGAATGTGTTACTTCCAAGAAAACATCTGCAAACTCGGTGCATCATGGCGGAAGTGTTTGCTCTTTTATGCCTTCAGCTTGAGTGATTTGAGTGGATATTGTGAGCTTGGATATGGACTCTCCACTTAGCCATGCTTCCCATTTCCTCAGTTGGTTAGAGATCTTCTGATCAGCGTCCATTCCCAACCATCATAGGAGGTATCTCTGAGGGAGGTACTCACTAGGAGACACTGCATCCTCAGAGATGGGTTGGGGAATTGTAAGAGTTCGAGTGAGCTGGTTATTGTCTGGGTTCCATTTCTTAAGCCAGGGCATGCCAAGGATGACCTGTCATCGTCCCAGGCTGAGAATCATGAGGTCGAGGAGTTCTGTAAAAGTAGGGGAGAAGGTGGTGTCTACGGTGGTTCTCCAGTAAATGTTGCCTTTGGAGTTGTTTGTCCTGTCTACATTGTAAGCTTGGATAGGTTTCGGTAGTTTTCACAGTGGTAGATTAGCGATGAAGAGGAAGTTGATGTCAATAAAGTTTCCTGTGGCTCTGCAATCAATGAGTGCAGTAGCATCAATGATTTTTGTGCCCAATTTGAGCTTAATCGGAATATGAAGAGTTCTTTCATTCTTTTGGCCTACTAATACATGGGCGTCAGTAGGGGAAGATAGCATTGACCTAACTTCCCATTTCAAAAATCCAGAGTCTCAGATGTGAGCACAACAGATACTTCCTCTGTCAGCTCTTCATAGCATAACTTCAAGGTTTGGAGGACTTCGTCCTCAGACTTTCCCTGAGTTCTCAGGGATTGGAGATACATCTCCATTGTGGTGGGTTCAGGGGTGGGGGTGGACAAGGATGATTATGGAGTAGAGATTTTGGTCACTCATACTCTCTGCATGGGGTGAGGGTTGTGTGGGGCAATGGCAGGGTTAGGAGGTGGGAAGACAGTATGACATTGGGTGGCATTATGCCCTGGTTGATGACATTTAAAACATCATTCTTCATGGATACATTTAGCGCGTTTGGTGGGAGTGAGTTTGGTCAGTGTGACCACGTTGATATCTATGGTGTTAGGGTCTTGGGTTTGGTGAGAAGGACCAGGGAACGAAGAAACATGTTTCCCTCCTTTGAGCGGAAGTATGTGCATTCTCTGGGTGTGGAACATCTTAGCGGATTTGATCCATTCTGTGATAGTGGTGGGGATGGTGGACATGGACAAGATCAGGATTGTGATCTTTTGATCTATCCCTAAGAAGAACTGGTCGATGAGGGAGGCGTCATTGGTGATGCCAGCTTTGGCGGTGAGGTTCTGGAAATCTGTGATATATTTCTGAAACCCATCATCATAGGTTCCATTGATGGTTTTGAATGACTTTTGCACGAGCTTGTGCAAGTCAAGGTGGGTGGTGGCTTTAACGTCGTAGGGGTAGAACGTGGTCTCGAAGTCAGTGGCAAGTTTATCAAAGGTTTTCTCATTGGCAGGGATAGCGGTGTTCGACATCTTGTCGTACCACATTTCAGAGAAAGAGACTCCTCATCCCTTACTCATCTTGTTCAGAGTGGTCATGACTTTCATGTCATCAGTGGTGTACAGCTGGGCATTGATGGTGAAGTAGGCCTTCATGGCCTTAATCCATCTCATAGCATCGCCAGGTTCTCTGGAGAAGTTGGCTGGGAGAGCAGCTTTCAACTTGGTGGATTTAGCAGACATGTCTGGGGTTGAAGCTCAGGATGAAGGTTGGGATGGAGGTTGGGATGGGGGTGTGTTGGTTCTAAGTAGCTGGGCAGTGGGGTGCTGGGGTGTGGGTCCTAGTGTTGATACTAAAGGACCAAAAAGACTCTGGGATATTCGTGGTCTGGAAGCTGATAAGGCTGGTGGAGCAGATGTGGATGGAGGTTCCTCGTCAGAGTTACTAGGGGCTCTATACCCTCTGGGGTTTCTGGATGTAATGGTGGCGGAGGTATCCTGCTCCTAGATAGGAGGGATATGGGGAGATACTTGATCTTATGTTATGCTAGTCGTTTGTTGATAGATGAACACTCAGAGGTTGACTCTTGTCTCGAGGGAGGTACTCACGAAGAGACACTACGTCCTCAAGAGCAAGGTTACTGGGTCAAAGGTTATGGTCAGACAGACCAACAAGGGCAGAGGTTCTGGTCAAGCAGACCAGCTGGGTCTAGGTCAAAAGTCAAGGATGCTAGTTAAACAGACTAGGATATGAGACTAAGTGTAGATTGCAAAGATCAAGTATGAAAAAAGTACAGAGTATATGACGATGTTTAAATAGTGTTTAGTGAAGTGATGTGTAATTGAAGAACAAGAAGGAACACCGGAGAACAATCAGACAGTGAGTAATCAGGATCACATAGCTAATGTGATAGAATTAGCTAGAGAAAGTAGGGTCTGATGCAAGCAAAAGATGACAACAATACTGTGAGTCAGGTCCCCCTTCCAAAAAGAATGGAAGTCCAAAGTGAACGGCTTGGGGGAGGTTAGATGGAAAAGAGATGAAAGGACAGTGGTCCTAGGAGTAAGAGGGAATGGTCCCACTGATATGAATAGGTCCCCATATAGTAGTGTGGTGGGGGATGAGATAGTAAGAAGAAGAACAGAAGGAAAGAGGAGACTGATTGTAACATATGGCATACATACTAGCCAAACTGCTGCCTCGTCATTCCATGCAAGCAAGTCAAATAGCCATCAGGGCAAAGGGAACAAGGGAAACAAGGGTGAGAAACCCTACTGCAAGTTTCACCACAATCATGGCCACTGCATAGAGGACTACTACATGAAGAAACAACAGGAAAAGAAGGGGAAATCCAAGGAGGAGGATAAGAGCAAAGATAAGGATGGAAACAAATCTAACAAGTGACCAAAAAGCAAAAGCAATGCTAAGCCCAAAATGCCACACCATGGCAAATGGGTGAACCAAGCTGTTGCCAACAACGACAATCAATCCGACAAGAAACAATCGGATTCTGATCTATCCAGCTATCTCATGTGCACTGACCCCTCCTTCTCCTGCTCTGGCTGGATTCTCAATGGTGGATCTACCAACCATATCTGTACTGACTGCTCTGCATTCGCAACATTCACTTCAACAAATGACACTATCAAGGGCATCATTACAGCCGTTTTCATTTTGATGCAGAATCCAATGTTGTGAAAGTTGCACCTTGGACACTGCCAGAATAGGTCCCTGAACTCGCTGCCAGTACACAATGATGCGCCTCTTGCCCTTTGCCATGCCCACTCTATGCCTCAGCACATTGTCTCCAACCACACAAAACTCAATATTCCTGCTCTCTCTGAAGATGGTTACACTGTGAAAGAGATTTGTCACTTCCTGGGTATCAAGAAGACACTCGTATATAAGACTCTTGGTCTCTACAAACAATTTGGTGTCGTGTACAACCCCCACACCTACTCCTGTGTCATCAGGTGCCGTCATATCCTCAGTATGGCAGATATCACATTCATCTCCAATGTAGTCGCTCACCACAGCACCATCTACCTTGATGAACTCCAACACGAACTATGGGAGAAGTGTCAAGTGTATGCTACAACCCCTACTCTTCACTGCACTCTGTGAAGCCTGCAGCTCACTAGAAAAAAGATATCCTTTGCTGCTTCTGAGCGGAATGAGGAGTTACATGCACGCTACATGAATTGCATTGAAGCAGAAGCCCCGGATGCCAACATGTTGTTGTTTATTGATAAAGCAGCAAAGGACCAGCGCACATCTTGTCGCCCATGTGGCCAATCATTCCGGGGACAATGATGCTGTGGGCAATGGTACTTTGTACGCGGTGTTTGCTACTCCATTCTTCCTGCCATCACGCTTGATGGTATTATCACATATGATATCATTGAAGGCCCAGTTGACAGTGCGTGTTTTTTGCGTTTCTTACAGGAACACATCATAAGTTTGATGCATTTTCAAACTAATCAAGATGGCTGACGTTCTTAGATGCATTTCACTACCCCATATCCTGGACTGTGCAGTGTCCTCATCATGGACAATTGTCATATTCACCAAGGTGAAGAAGTTCACACACTTGTCGAAGACATGCACCGTTCGTTGCTACGTAGTAGATTCATTATTTTTTCTGATTTTTCCTAGTCTGCAAGCTGGTTTATTTGCCACCATACTCTCTGGATTACAATCCAATTGAACAAGCA
>JBBPOB010000123.1:0-28765 GCA_038091275.1 Tylopilus subfusipes
GAACGTGGATTGTCAACAAAACTACGCACCCAATAAGGGGCCAATGGCTCGTCCTAATTGGCCGGCGGATCGGAACATACCCAATGCTACCCCTTTGGAGAGCTGTGGGTGCGCTTGCATGGGTTTCCCGGTGACCTCATCAACTACCTCATCGCATTGCAGGGATGCAAATGATGTAAGAGAGCTGACAACCGTGGCCGACGTGAAAGCGAGACAGATGGCAGCCATTTGTAGCAGATGGACTGCGGTGGCGGAGCGTTCCTGAGTAAATCTGGGAACCATTGACAGCAACACGAGTCCGACTGCGCAGCTGACCACGCCACGCCTCGCCATTTCGCCCTCGCCTACCCTGGAGATTGTCCGACGCACATACCCACCTTGAAATAGAGCACTAATTATACCAATGGACCCGATGAGAGCTCCATTCTGGCTATTGCTCCAATCAAACACTGTCGCAACGAGCGTCACATGCATTTCGCTGGGCAACAGGATGACGTACGATCAAACGTGAGGAATGTCAACGTGAACTCGACTCCAGAGAAGATCCCCAAAAAGAAGAAATGCAGCCAGCGCAATGTACGGAGTAGGTTCAGTCGTTCTGGAATTGTTCTTGCTGGTGATTTCGTCCTTGGTTTCTCCTGTTTGTTTACTTGTAATGGATCCAAGTCTTTGCTACCATTGTGTTGGATGCCTCTAGTTTCTGGCAGCGCTGCTGCCAAGAACAGTGTCTCTGCGGACAGAAGCACTAGGGTTATCAATGCTGGAACAGCGTAAATGTTGAGCTCGATCCCCAGCCCTCTCACGGAGGCTGGAACAGGCTGAGACGCAAAGTAGGCTCCAATAGGTGGACCAATACAAAAGCAGATCGCAAACGCGATACCAATTTGGGCAAGAGACCTGGAGCGCTCCGCTGGGGTGGTGATATCCGAGAGAATTGCACTGTCGAATAAACGCTTATAAAACAACTGAATCACACTTCGGGAAATAATGATACATACGTCGCCAACTGAACGTTGCCCTCGCTAAGTCCCGCGATTGTGCGCGAGAGCATATAAGACGAAAAAGTGGTAGCTTTGATCCACCTTCGAGGGAACTGATAGTATCATCTATGTTGAGCAAATGGAAAGCCGACTTACACGAGTGCCGAGAGAATGTTCCCAGTCATGGTAACCAGGAGGACGTTCCTGCGCCCATATTTGTCAGAAAGTGCTCCAATCAGTGGAGCGACAAGAAACTGGAGCGTTCTTGAAAAGTAGCGGTTAGAGCCAGCTATATTACACCACACAAGATACACACGAAAAGGCTGAACCCATCAAGCCCCCTGTATACCGAATGAGCGTTGTCACTGCTACTGGCAGATATGGACTTGCCTAGAAGCACCACATCCCATCTCTGAGGATTGTTACTAGGTTTGTAAAATAGGGCTCGGATGGAAGAGACGGTATGCAGTGTTTGTGATAACAAGCAGGTGGGATCGGACCCTTCTTTCTGGTGAGATCTCAGCAGGGATAGGTGCACAACTCGGCGTGCACTTGCCACTGTATACCATTCGATAATTCGAGGGAAGAGAGGGAGTGGAATTGTAAAAGCTTCCGGACACGTCAGCTGAACAACTTTGAACCAGAAACCTGCCAACTTGGACTTACCAAACAGATCCAATACTAAAGACCAGAAAACGATCTTCTCTATCTTGTTCATCTTGTGTGCAGGTATTGACTCGGCTACTAACAGAGCGAAGCAACTGCAGCTGGTGTTGGGTATCACAGGCAGACACCGCCTCAGAGTCAGGCACGCCGGATAGATCAGCGGAGGTCGAGCAAAATCACTGTTTATTCTCAGCACGCTCCTGCTCCGGACACAAAGATAACATCTCGTAGCTATCAACTCGAACGACAAACAAACTACTCTGTGGATTTATGACTGGCAAATATACGGATCTTATGATCATTTTCATATGGGCTCGATCGCGGTCTACTTTTCCGTATCTGCGATTTCCTCTTCTTCGGGGTCGGCTATGCTTGCAATTCCCGTGCCTCGAAATTGCTGGTCCTCGGAGGCTTGTGTAAGTCCAGTTTGGAAATGTGAGCTTGTCTCCGTTTTAGTGAGCTCACGAAGAGCCATGGTGGCATAAGCCGCCGTCTCAAGTGTCACATTGATTTGCAAAGCCATGAATTTACCGTCCTCTGCTACACTTGGTGGGTCAAAGCCCAAGAGTTTGTCCTCGTCCACCTGCGCCAGCGCGACATCGGGGTCCGTATATCGGAGAACAGACCATGTCATATTTTTGGGTAGCTGAAGGATCTTTCGGTAGGATCCATTGAGGGAGTACTCCCTGGTTGGCCGTTATTCAATCGAATGCAGGGCACAGGAGAGACACCTCACTTTTGCTTACGAATAAAATTATCGGGATCCAGCCCATCTCTTTTCAAGAATTCGCGATACCGTTCTCCAAGTGGGCCGCCGGGATACTCTACATCCCTCCCGGGTAGTGGCATGATCACATCAAAGATTGAGTATTTGTGGACATCGTCCGTAGTAAGTGTTTTTACTTTGGGTGGGACCCACGACACTTTACGAGCCTTTCTTGGAGCGTTGTCACTTTCTCCTTCGAAATAAATTAGACTCGATCGACCGTGAGAGCAACTGGAAGAATGCACCGTGTTCATCAACCGCCATCGGTTGATCCATGTCTACAGCAAGTGGGTCACTCGGTGCCGTTTTACCTGCCGGTTCTCCCTCAAATACTAGGTCCCCAGGGACTGCCTTGTCAGCGCCATGCATGCGGATGCGTTCCGAAACGATGGCGTTCCATACGTATGACTGGTATGCATGTATGTACATCAACCTGAGATTGCGCGGAATCTTGTGCATTGCATAATTTGGTTTGCCCATGCAACATGAAATGATGGTACAACTCACAGTCGAAAGTGCGCCCATAGCGTTTCTGGTCTCGCCACCCTGCTTCTTGTAACTTTCTAATATGCACCTCTCTGCAACAACGCGACGAGGCATGAGGGCAAGAGCGCGATCCAGATTGCGATCAACTAGCCATGCTTCACGGGCTACGACGACGTCCGGGTGTTCGCCAGGCCGCACCTGGAGGATCAAGGAAACAGCTCTGTGCCAATCAGATCGGAGAAAAGCTAAGCCAATAGTGTGTGTAGGAACCGCTGCTGTACCAAACCGCTGCATCCCTGTAGGCGGTCAGGTTTCACATCGAGATATCGCGTTACTGTACTATTACCGTAATAGTTGATGAATCCATTTCGTTTTATGCTATTCATAACTAGATCGAGGGTATCCATTGAATCAGCTTGCACATTCCTACGGATGACTGCATCAGACTTGAATGCTAATCGGATGCAGCCGAAAGTTCGCTAACCGTAAAGTGATCACGAACTCATTGCCTTTGAGCATACCAAGCTCTAAACCCGCTTTGCGATAGTTCAGATCTGCAATGCGAACACCACGCTCTCCCCTTTGGGTGATCGCCTCGTGAACTGAGCGCCGATCGACTTGATTGGCGGCTTTCCACACATCATCAACAGTTTTATTGCCACGACGCAATGATACGCGTTGCACCGTAACGCCTCTTTTATCCTTCGTACCAGCGATAGCAAGGTCCTTGACGTTGACATGCAAAGTACGAGACAGGTGCGCGAGTGCGTCCTGTGTGTCGCGGTTTGTCTTCTGTAACGTGAAATGAATGTAGGGTGGGTATTCCCCGCGTGGCGGTCGTTCTCCTCGAGCTGGGGAACGAGTCAGGACGAGAGTATCTGAAAGTTTTGAGCGTTACCCCGGTAACCTCCACGGCCGCCTGCGCTTCTTGACCACTTGATAATGATTCGAGAGCCTTCCTCGCCTGCTGGGGTAGATATATCCGTTTCACTTTCAAGTTTATCCTTGAATAGCTTCCGTACTACCTGATGAAGAGCCGTCCGTGTAGCTTTTGAGCCGATAGGCTACACCTTTTGTGTGAGACGTGACCAAATTATCCCGCTAGATGACACACTTCACTCAAGACCTTCCGATGGTCCTCCCGTTCGCTGCCTTGTGAACGACCACCACGACCTCTTTGTTTCCCCCTCGCACCACGAGTATTCTGGTGCTTTCCTCGTTTTGGGTCGGAGGACTGGACCCCATTGTCTTGGTGGGGAAGAGTGTCTCGGTCGGCCATCTCGACGTCTTCTGACTTGTTGTGCACCTTCCTAGCCCAGCCGCTGTCGCTTACTCGCGGAGGTTCAGGACCTTCGAGGTACATTTTTTTGAGTTCGGCGATCGATGCTTCAGAGAGGAAGGGTGATAATGACGATTCGAATGTATCATCCCAAGTGACCTCGTCGTCCACCTGGTTTTCATGTTCTTCGCCGATATTCTGTGCAACAGTCTTATCTGACTGATGTGTTTTCGCTGGCCCTGTCTGCTCGTTGGAGTCACCGTCCTGAACACCAATAGCTTCCTGCGTCAACGCGTCGGCAATGCCTTCAGCAGCGTTGTCTTTCTTTGATCCCGGTAAGCCGAGCGACTTGATGTGCACTACCTGATGATCCAAATCAACTTCATTGACCAGAAAGTCCGTGAATCTATGAGCAGCTTAAGCTTTGGTACAACTGCGCAGGGAGAGTCGCTCACCGTTGCTTGATGATGCCATGTATTGGAGGAAGATCGCGACTTATGTATTCAGAGATTCCAACGTCGCACTCCAGTAGTTGACGGAGTCCTCCGGACGTGGTCTGTGGTGAGCTGAGACCCAGGAGGACGTGACTGGGTGGAAGGATGGATTCCTGTGCTTCGTTCGATTCATGCTCGCTGTGGCCAGCGATGTGGTTATCGTCGGACTCGGTCATCTTGGTGCGCTTCGCGGACCTAGCCTCGCTGTCGTCGTTGTCGCGTTCACGGGTGGAAGCCAACATGAAGGTATGTAATGAGTCGAGGTCGCGAATTCAGTCTCGACTTGGAATTTGCAAGGTAGCCTTACCCGGGTCTACCATGTCGTCGCCTCATCGACGCAGCTACGAAGATCGAGCTCAGAAACACGGCAATCCTGTCGCGCGAGCTCTGTTGTGTCTCATGGAGAAGAAAAAATCCAACCTTTCCGTTAGTGTCGATGTCACTCGAAGGAAAGATTTCCTCGCCATCATCGACGCCGTTGGACCCTTCGTCTGTCTCATAAAGGCATATCGCTCTCTCTTCCATCGCTAAAACGCTACTCACGGGCCTGACGATAAGACCCACATTGACATCCTGGAGGACTACGACCCATCCGTTATCGAGGACTTGCAGGCACTTAGCAAGAAGCATGAGTTCTTGATTTTCGAAGATCGCAAGTTTGCCGACATAGGTGAGGCTGAATCACTAACCCCTCTCCTATGCTGAAGGCTTTACTCGAGGTAACACTGTCGCACTGCAATACTCTAGTGGGATTTACAAGATCGCGAGTTGGGCGCATATAACAAATGCGCACGCCGCACCAGGTCCCTCCATCATCACAGGCCTAGCGTCAGTCGGTCTTCCTCTTGAGAGAGGACTGATTTTGCTGGCCGAGATGAGCTCAAAAGGCACCCTCACGGCTGGCGCATACACGGAAGATGCAGTTCGAATGGCGCGGGCTCGACGTGATTTCGTTATCGGATTCATCGCACAACATCGAATGGAAGGCATCGGGGCACGCGAGACTGACGATGTCAGTGACGAGGACTTCTTAATCCTTTCTCCTGGCGTCGGATTGGATGCCAAGAGCGATGCCATGGGACAACAGTATCGCACACCGGAAGAGGTGGTGACAGACTGTGGGTGCGATGTAATCATTGTAGGCAGGGGAATCTTTGGCGCTGGTCGTAACATCGATGTCGGGGAGGTCCAAAGGCAAGCACAGAGATACCAAGCTGCAGGCTGGGAAGCCTATGAAAGACGTTTGTCAAGATAGTTTCGGTACACACGGAGATCCCAAAAATTAATATGCCTTTGGCGTTAGAAACAATCGTGATTGAGATGCACACGATTCAGCTCTGACATCGACGACAATGTCGTTACCCGACCGCCCCCTCTTCCTCTAGCCTCTTTCGCTCGGCTTCTTCAGCTGCCTCCTTTTCTTCTGTCTCCACGACCTCGATGTCAAGGGGGAACGTTAGGATTGCAGCGACTCCAGTTAGTTGGTTCAGTTCTGCAGAAAGATTAGTCGTTTTACAGCCACAGAAGTACTGTACGCACGTTGACCGGACTCATGCATACTAGAGAAGATCACCACCTCCGCCCCTTTCTGCCGTACGTTGTCAACCAGTGACACGTATCGCTTCCTGGTCTTTGGGTCGCTCGCACTGCATAAACCTCTTCATCTTGACTACTTTGGCAGAAGAAAATGCACTCATACCGGAAAAGTCCATCAGAAATTAGGAGCGTACCGACCGCTCCACGATCCGCAGCTAGACAAACATGCTCTGGGCCGTACCATGCACGCATTTCGTCCGATCCCAGCATTTTGAAGAACCTACAATCTTTGAGAAATCTCTCACAATGGGAGTGGGGGAATTTTACCTATCTAAGACAATACCCTCACGGGCAAACTTCGTCTCTTTCAACTGTGCCACAATCTACAAAATATGCAAGTGAGTTTATGACTTACTACCAGGGCTGAAGTATACCTCGGGACTCTTCAAGACCTCCACCAAGCTGTGGACATGCGGACTGCTGATATGAACCTTGAGGCCCTTCTCCCGCAGTGATTTCGCCAACAGCTTGTCATTTCGCTTCCCAGCTTCGTTGATCATCGTGGAATAGACGGCGTCTCTAATCCAGCCAGGGCTGGCGAAGACGATGGCGCGTAAATTTGGACTAGAAAAAGGGATGTGCCGAACGAACGCATCGTAGACCATCGTGTAGAACCTTGCCATCGCTTTATCATGCTGCAATGTTCCCGGTGCAGAGGCCTTGCGCGGTATGTGTACAGAGAGTCGGTGTGCTATGACGGTGAGATGCTGGGACAATAGACAAAACGCCGCGGTTCCTTCACCACAGACAACCGCACCAACTTCCGCCCCACGCCCAGGTAAGCAGGACTCTTCAACGCGGGCAAGATTTATGCTGTCCCATCCCTCGATCTTTTCAATTCGGACGTCACGATTTGGCTCGATATCAAGGGTGTGGAAAGCCCCCATCCTAACATGTTCGTTTTCGGACGTCACGCGGCCAGATATGTGGAGTGCGGCGGTAGTTGGTGGTGGAGCAGAAGATGACCAGCTTGCAGAAGATGGTTGGTCCGTTGTAGAAGGTTGAGAACCAGAGGAAGAGTACTCCACTTTAGAGACTCGCAGTGTCAGGTTAAGTCTGATCCGATGAGATTCGGTGGAACCAGTCGCTGATACGTTCTGCACTCGTCTACATTCATCAGTCACGTCCCACGACGAGTGAGTTCGTACCGGATGGCAGGGGCTCTGACTAAATCATCTTGTTGTATGAGATTATACAAATGCCACATATCTTCGTCATCTTCAGGACGAAGGGTGACATGGCCCTGACTCGGTGAGCGATGCAGTTGGATACAAAGGGGCGCACATACTGAGCCACTTTTGTCGATGTACTTTCCGATGAGCTTCATGATGGTGGGAATCGAGTAACAATATAATACGGGATCTCGCAACAACTCGCTCGATTAGGAAATCACTACGACATAGCGAAAACTCGAATACTAGCACATATGTACTCTTCGTCCTTCCGACTTTAGAGCACGGTCTTCATCAACATCCGCTTTGAGACAAGAACAGTGATAGATCAATCATCCAGGTCAAAGTCGTCGTCATCCTTATTGCCCTTTCTGAGGTTATCCTTGGCTGATTGGCCATAACCGACAGAGTACGTGAGATTGAATGGATTCTCAGCCTTTTGCAGAATGCCTATTTCGGAGTGCATCAACAAAAGCCATATGAGATCTACGGCTAGCAAAACGGGTTCACCAGTTTGTGAAAGTCTGAGTTCGAGGACAGCCGTTTCGAACGCGTCGCTATTCCCAAGCTCATCAAATCCAGTGAGGCTGGAGGAACACAGAGATGTGAGAATCAAACAAAGCGAGACGAGCGGAGCCTCACCGATCCTTTGAAATACCATCCACAAAGGACATCACGCACGGCAAGACCTGGATGGACAATCGTTCAACCAACCACGGTACGTTCTCCACAAATACACGAATGAAGCGTGTTGCAAAGTATTTCGGGGCCAATTTCTACTGGGAGGACTGTCAGTGGGTACAAGCAGGACTCTGGCGAGCTTCTTACAGCGAGGTGCTTGTCCATGATTTCACATCTTCGAAAGTTGCTGTGGTAGAAATGTATTATACAGCGAGGCTCGTTACTGTATCGAGGTCTTCGTGACGAGGCTTTCTTTTCTTTTCGGGAGACACGACTTACGCACTTATCCGAATAACCTCTTTCTCGTTGGTGATCTCGGTATAAGAGCCGTGAGCATTCCGGTGCATCTCCTTCAGCTTGTTAGCTCTGATAGATATCTGTTAGTTTTGGTTCGGAATCCTGAGGATCCATTGCAGTACACACCGTAGTCTGAGTTGTTCGAGACCACGTTCTCTGAAGGCAGCTGAATCGGCGTTCTCAATTTCTGCCTCCAGTTCTGCGAAGATGGCATCGTCATCTTCTTCTCGCGCACGGTTTGACTCGACCACGCGCGGTGTCAAGGAATTCAGTTTGAGCTTTGCGTCCATGGTCGCCGAGAAACTTGGTTGAAAGCAACCCAAGTTGTGTAAGCGACTGGACCGCCGCGCACAGCCGTTAACTTACAGCAAAAGGCAACAATACTGAATGTGTATCATTCAGTATCTCGGGCGGTATATATGCTAGTTATAGGTACCTAGGTAAGCTGGTAGGCTTACACCTTGGAACAACCCTGGCAAAATTAATCGAGGTTGGGCACAAGCGAGCAGAGCACCATCTACAATATTAATACCTTTTTCGGAAACTAATGATCCCTTAAATACACTGCGTGAATTGAACCTATGTTCACTCTTGACCCGGATTCTTGTACCTTTTAATCGCTCTCTCCCTCACCTCTGCATGTACAACAACGGGCCTCAGATATCCCAACTTGTCCGCAACCTTTATGGGGGGGTTGTGAAGTTCTATTTCGTGAGGTAAGTAAATTTGTCTGCCGGAATGCGGAAAAAATCTACCTGGTCCTCGTAGGCCCTTCAGTTCGGGGACGTACATCCGGATGTAATCGCCTGTCGGATCTGCCTTTAAACTCTGCGCGTATGGGTTGAAAATCCGAAAATAGGGTGCAGGGTCAACACCAGTAGATGCACACCATTGCCATCCCCCGTTATTGCTGGCTAGATCGCCGTCGATGAGTTGTTCCATAAAATACTTTTCACCAAGTCACCAAATTGAACGCGGAGGAAGAGGACGGTAGTAAAATTCTCACCTGTTCTCCTAGATGCCAGTCTAGCATCAAATCCTTGGTCAGGAACATCGCGGCGATCATTCGCATCCGGTTGTGCATCCAGCCTGAAGGACACGTTAGCTACATCGACGAGCCTTAAGCTCTTAGGGTGAGTTACCCATTGTGTTCATTTGGCGCATGGCCGCGTCGACAATGGGTATTCCAGTCTTTCCTTGCTTCCATGCAGTAAGATGTTCTTCATTGACTTCCCATTTGACGTTCGCCAATCTCTCCTGGAATGGTCGCCCCATCGATACTCCAGGAAAGTTCGCCAATACGTTCGTGTAAAAGTCTCGCCACGCTGAATAGTATATGAGAGACTTTTCAACGTTGTGGAATCGCACTCACCAAGCTCTTGCACCCAGCGACCGATTCCGGTAGTTCGCCCAGCATCCACCTTCTTCAATCCGGCTAGAGGCATCGTCGCACGGATGCACTCTCGAGGCGATATGACGCCGGCAGAGAGATAAGGACTGAGTCTGGAAGTCGTATCCTCATCACCCCTGTCTCTTTTTTCGGCATACAGTGAGATACGACTGCGTGTATCGGATGTTTCGGCGCCATCCGTCAACGGGTCTGCAGTACCTAGCTGTGACGCCCTTGCCTTTGTATGGAGAAAACGTGAAAGTATCTGGACGTCGCAGATTAGAATCAGCTTTTGTGGGGAAACACGAGTCAAATCTCACCTCCTGAGCAATGGTCGATCCTGCCGGCCAAACTTTGACCATTGTTTCTCTGTCAGCAGGGTCTAACTCAAACCCTTCCAGGGAGTGAGGTACAGGTATATTGAACAGTGTACCGAAAGTTGGGTCTTGTCGGACAGAACTCGGATTCGCCTGGGGCAGAGGAGACTCCTCGAGGTATGTACTAATCTCCTCGTTGAGCTTGGCGATCCAAACTCTTTGATAAGGGGAGTAAACCTAAAGGATACAAGGTGGATATGCTAGCGTGGAGAGACAGGAACACCCATACCTTGTGAGCCTTTCCATCCTTTGTTTTGATGAGACCAGGCTCGATGATACACCTATCATGAAAGTAATATGGCCGAACACCTTTCTCCTTTGATAGAGCAAGGACTTTCAAGTCACGCCTGAGCTCGTCTACTTCGTATTCCACATTGGCAAACAACCTGGTACAATGCAAAGACTCAAGAAGTGAAATGACTTTGGAAGGAATCGTGTGTCGAGGAGTGTGTGATACCGTGAGCAGAGGGATATCAAGTTCGGCAAGTGATTCCTGCAGGACGTGAGCAGGCTTGAAGCCGCAGCGGTATGCAAGTAAAGTATTACCTTGATCTCCGATAGATTGCGAAGCACAAAATCGACTCTGCGCTTACTTCTATCATGAGCAATGTAATCTTGGGGGCTGAGTAAGAAGAGCACAATGAGTGGTATCTTGTTCCGAACAGCTTGTTGAGACGCTGCGGCAAGCGCTCTGTTGTCCACGACTGCCAATAGCGTTTCAACGACGCCAACTTGACATCTTATGGTAAAAGCAACTTACTGCGTAAATCACCCATTCGCATCCAATAGACTATCGATTTTCCAGGCTTTGTGTTTTGGGCCACATTGCGCATTTCGGCGAGCAGCCTCAGGAAAGGAGGCTTGGCTTGGGCCGCTGCTGTTGCCTCTGCTGTAGCGATCTTCCTGTGGATGAATGAGGGAGCAATCTTTCCCCTCTTTGACAGGCAAGCGGGAGACGGATCCGGAGTGCGAGCTCTCTTTGACATGGTTGGGAGTGAGTGAGATGTGGAACATTTTGCACTGGACTGAACTGTGTTGGCCTCTCGATCGCTGGCGCCGATCGCACGTGAGATGATGTCACGGTGTCCCCGCCAAGTCGGCAAGGTGAGCACTGAACTCTGTGAGCAGGGCAAGTTGACTAGCTAGAGCTGGCCGATGAAGCAGTCACGAAGCTGGTCAAGCGGCAGTGAAACGTGTTTCCTGTGTCATTCATGGCACCCGGGGCGAAACAGGCAGATAAAACCCAATGTGAAAAGGGAGAGGAAAAATCACGCTCACCCGGTGATACTACTAGTAGTCCAAAGAGATACGCAAATGAAGGGCTGTTCAGAATGCGAATCAGAAATGGTGCTAGAGCCCATCGACGTCGACTCTGGGGTGGGTGGGCTCACAGCCATTACCATTTACGGCATGCGCTCAAAAGTGGAAGAGGCGCATCAGGTCTTGCCACCAACCACACAGCGGGGTCGTCCTGCTTCTTCGTCCAGGCTCGACCGTACAACCTCCCCGTTTGCCGGGTCATGGACTTGCCCACATCGAGAGAAATAGAGCTCGAGACTGCTCTTAGAAAACGAGATGCACAGGTTGCGGAACTCACGGTGAGACCGATGGCCATTCTAGAGCGCCCGTTCCTTCTCGGGCCGTCTGTTGACCTTCCCTGACTCCTTTAGACTGAGATTTCACGACTTCGCCAATTTCTGGCCGTACAACCCCAACCGTCCACGTTGGATCCTATTACGTTACCCCCTACATTGGTGTCTGTGCTATTGCCCCACGTCAACAAAGCAGCTTCCAGTGGTGGACTTGCTGGTTTTTCCTCAAGCACGGTCAGTGCTGCGTTGACGCAACGTGTATGCTTGCTTCAGGAGGAGAATGACGAGTTGTACGACCTACTGAAACACGGTGAAATTGGTAAATTGAAAGAGGAGGTTCGAGGACTCCGACGTGTGGTGGATAGACTAGAGAGTGCACTCCGAGGTGACCGTTCTTCGTATTGGTGCATACATGTATTAACCGTGTGCCTTTGTCAGAGTCACATCTAGTCATCACATCCCTCTCGTGAGCTAGTGCCCTGATCCCAGTCTTTGCATATTTTCACCCATTCGAATTCTAGTACTGAATTGGATAAGTCGTATCAAAGCTTCCAGTCTTCTCTGCGGCAGAAGCAAATCAATTCGCAAATGCATCATCCATCGTCTCGTGATTCATACCATCCCCTGTCACATCCGCCCGCCACCAATGGATTATCCAAGCCACCTCCTACAGGCCCCAGAGCACACAAGAAACCACGGCTCTCTGACGCCAAGGTATCGCCAGCCCAATCGAACGTGTCGCTTCCCCCGTCAAAAACGCATGTCTCGGTCAAACATGAACCGTCTCATTCGCCTCGCATCTCGCCATCTGAGATTCGGCCCAAGAACAACACAAAGATGGACATCGACGAAGATTCACGTACTCGACCGCGTTCCCCGCTGGAGAGGGATCGTCCGCGTCAGCGCGAGAAGGAACATGCTCGAGACAGAGAACGGGACCGAGACCGAGACCGAGACCGAGACCGAGACCGAGACCGAGACCGAGATCGGTTCTCGCGGCGAAATGGCACAGGAGGTGGAGGTGGAGCGGGCCGCAGGAATCGTGGGTTCAATCATCCATACGCGGGTGGAGATCGGACGTTGGCAGAAAGAATGGGACTTTGAGCTGTTCTTCTTTTTGTTTTCTCACCTTTGCATCTTGGATGGGACGCCGGCCTAACATAGTGTATTTGGTATGAGAAATTTCGTTACGCTGACATTCTTGTATCGTTAGCTGACAAGCACTCTTCTTCTTTTAGACCTGTATCCCTATAACCTACCGCCGCCCGAGATACTTTGGGCTACATATACGATACTTATTTATGCTCTGTTTGATTGGCGCGTTTCATGTTTAGCGCTTAGCATTGAGACGTGGAGGGGTAATGCATGACATTCTCTATTCGGATACCAGAAACTGTGATTGTTATACCCAAGTATCGACAAGGCTGGGACGCTGTCACGTACAACAGGCTGAGTACACGAGTTTGGTTATACGAGAAGGGGTTTGAAGCACAGATGGGAGCGTATGGTGAAATTATGTATAGCAGAGTAAAGGTGGATGTGGGTTGAATGAATGAATGCGGGTGGTGATCGTACAAGAGAGATGGTAGTACGAAGGGAAAGGAGTGTTGAGAGCAAGTGATGAACAGTGGTCGAGGGAATGGCATGGTAAAGAGTGGAGCCTGGGTACAATAGTAGAACACGACCCTCGTCGGAAGAACGATACAGTTGTCCAGGAATGATTGAGCGCGCGGTGCGCGGAGGATGATCAAGAATGTGTGATTCGCAGCGCATGTTCGCACGGCCTGATGGTTAATTAGATATTGCGATTTCGATCGGGATAGGAGGGACAGGGGGGTGGGGAGTGCGAGGCGGGACTGGGTGGGGGAGAGCGGCAGCGAGAGGGGAGATGAGAGAACGTGTTATTGTGCGAGGGGGGATATTGTCTGTGCGTACGGGGTGCGCTGAGGGCGCGGCGGAGGGTCTTGTTGACGAGGGGAGTAGAGGGATTTCTCACAGAGGGCGGTGGGGAAGGGAGAGGCGTTGTGAGGGAGGGCAGCGGGGGAGAAGGGAACATGAAAGATGCGGATTTATACCGATCTGGTAGCCGAGAACCGAATGTGGCTGTGTTTGCTGTCTCCGGTCCGGATACGCAACATGTCAGCCCCTGTCTACTACCTCTCAGTGGCTGGTCCACGTCCATCTCCTTCATCTCTCTCTTCTGCTCCATGTTGCTCTCGATCGCAGTCGCAGCGTTCTTTCCATTCCTTTCGCTCGCCCTTCCTTCGTCCCACATTCGCTCTTTCCACCACAGATCTATCCACCGTCCCCGCATCATGACCTATTATGCAGATTGGGCTCCCCCAATCTCTATCGATTATGCCTTATTCGACACCGTCATTTTTGCTTTCGCTCTCCCTGATCAGGACTTCCGGTTACGTTGGGACACCGATCAGGCTCCAACTTTGCTTGCAAATATCGTTCCTGCAGCCCACGCTAATTCAACAAAGGTTATGCTCAGCGTCGGTGGCTGGACCGGAAGCAAGCCAGTCTTCTCTTCCTTTGCCTATGTCGCCCCCTCATCCCCTCTACTAGATACTTTTCAAACGCAGTCGAAACTGCGCAAAGCAGGGAAGACTTTGCCGACAACATCCTCGACACATACAAGCGTTACGATCTCGACGGTATCGACATCGATTGGGAGTACCCAGGTCAAGCTGCCCAAGAGGGAAACACCGAAAGCGCCACAGATTCCCAGAACATGCTCCAGTTCTTCAAAGTCCTGCGACAGAAGCTCCCTCCAGGTGCCCTCATATCCGCTGCCGTACAAGACTCCACCTTCGTCGGCACAGACGGTCAACCAATGAAGGACGTATCCGCTTTCTCCAACTTTGTCGACTGGATCACCCTCATGAACTATGATACCTTTACAAGTATGCTCTTTCATCTCTTCCCCCTCCTTTAATCTCCATCACGCGACCCTCTTTCTAGCCCGCCATCCCCCTGGGCCAAATGCCCCTCTCTCCAACGCTTGTGGAAACTCCTCACAACCTTCCCAGAATGCCGTCGGTGGCTATAATGCTTGGACCTCAGCCGGGTTTCCTCCATCCAAGATCGTCCTAGGTGTCCCTGCATACGGTTACATTATCGAGTCCGATGCTAGAAGGCTCTCCGCTCGTTCCCCCTCCCGTGCCTATTCCGAAGATAGTAGCGGGCAAATCCAGTTCCAGTCACTCATAAATCAAGGCATCCTCACACAGTATCCAAATGGATCATTCCGCACAGCTGCGTCTTCAGGTTTCACCCGTGAATGGGACGAATGCTCCGCGACCCCCTACCTTCGTTCCAGCTCGGCTGAACAGGTTATCTCATACGATGACATCGAATCCCTCGGTATAAAGGCAGCTTGGGTCAGGAAGATGGACATGGGTGGTGTCAACTTGTTCGATATACACGGAGATACCCCCCAACACGATCTCACCCACGCCTTGCGCGCCAACCTCTTCCCGAGCGCTATCCAATCCTCAGTATCTTCAAGCGTCATACCTTCCTCTAGCCCAGTGACCTTGTCCCCGAATATGACATCCCCGCCTACGAGCGCAGCATCCTCGGCATCAAACGTCACCCCTCTCTCGTCGAGTAATTCCCAGCCCAGCCCAATTCACCTGTCTCCGATACTGCCTGGTGATATTGTCCTCATTGATCGCAGGAACTGACACATCCGGATCTTGCGGGCTTATCAGAACACACGCTCTTTTCGTCTTTGGTCTTCATGCATTACGTTCGTTTCGGCATAAATTCAGGTTGGAAGAAGGAAGGCTGTGATTCCTTGCTATGTCAACGACGTGCCTATAGTATTAGTCTATGTACATACTGTAAATGAATGTGTCATGCACTGGCAAGAAATTAGTTTTAATGAAATCCTGCGCATTGAAGGCCTAATTACTGTAAAAAGCTTGAAAGAAACTGCGCACGGACGAACCGAAGGAAATAATAACAGCGAATCACCTTCGACTTAGCAAGTGACATGCCACCGTACTTCAGTAATGTTAATGAGTCATGACAATATATACCCATGTTTATCAAAGACGTCTCCCGCCCACTCGTGTAATCTCAACTAGTGGGACCGCCTTCTTCTGCATACTGATTTCCAGTCCACAACCCAAGACTTTCACAATGCGGCATCACTGGGAACGGAATGCTAGCAAAAGAGTGGCAGCGTACCAGCAGTATCGCGAAATAAAGCGACTAAGAAAAGACTGCACCGGAGTTCAAACGTTCATTATTGTAAGGTAGACATCATGTGAATCCATCCAACCCCACTTATCAAAAAAAAAAAAATAACAACTTGTAATTAGCTCTTAAGGAGAAAGCATTCTATGTAAAATTACATTCAACTATGCTTAGGAATTTTCTATAAAACAGATTCTTCATATCTGTTGTTGCTAATTAATTATTCAAATTTTTGGACAAGTGAGGTTGGATGGGTTCGCATGACGTCTACCTTATGTAGTACGGTTGTTTGCGTCTGTGTGTAGACTTGTAAAACAAACAAAACCAAGCAAGTCGTATGCTCCGTCTTTCATCGACATCTCTCCTTCGTTAGATCTAGAGCCCTGAAACCCGCTCGATGGCATAATTGCATTGTGAGTGTATTGTTTCCTGTCATTTTTCTTTCTTTCCATCTGCGGTGGTGATGACTCTCTTATTCACACTGTATGAAAACACTCGTCTCTGGCTTGTGTTTTGTGAGTTTTTCTTTCTACAACGGTAGCTGAACCGTAGTCTGGTTGAAACGCGAAATTTCTCGGATGTACTAACGTTCAGTGTCACTCAAGGCGCTCATACACAATCCACGCAATTTGCAATGCACCGCCATAACGCATCATGCATCAAATATCACCCTGTATGATTTCTCCGTAGACACAGGCTTGGTACTACTACTATGTTGAGAAGTCGAAATATTTTCCGTGAGACAATTTGCATCCAATGCACGTCAAACGTCCGCGTCAGCTATTGTCGCATTATCTCCCAAATCAAAGGCGTCCTTGGGAACTTGACCTTGAACTGGTGTCAGCGCGCCTTTTAAGATGTAAATATAAGGTGCAGATTTGACGGGGGGCGGAAACGATTGATATCCGACCAATAGGTTGCAGCGAGGACATGAGAATCTGTACTGCCTTTCGTGGCCTCCTGATCTGTAAGAGACAAGTAGTCCCCGCAATCATAGCGCTTCACGCCATAAGAGTGTGACTTCGTACCTTTCAACGAGCACAGGCTCGACAGGGTTGGCATTCAGTTTGAACACCACAGCTTTCTTAGTGTCACTATCCTGAGAACGAATGATAGTAGCTCCATCTGTTTGACGCTTTGGGAGCTCTGCAAGACTTTTTTCGATGACAAGCTACAAGCAAGGAACGGCATACCAAGGGGGTGAAAGAAGGGTGGGGGTGATTGGACCTACAACGAATTCTCCACATATGCAGTCTGTGGAGCGAACGCGGATGAGCGGGGGTAAGGCTAAAAAGGGTCCGATGTGACTCACAATACACCCTGAGAGCTGTTGCTGCCGACGCCGTGGGCTGGGCTGGGGTACGATGCGACAGGTGTTTTAGACAAAGGGCATTGCCAACGATTTTGACACGGTCAGGTCAGTATAGACGAACGGACTCACCGTCCGTGGACGAGGAGATAGCTGAGCGGGAGACAACCTTGGGCATGGTGGATGTCCATTAACGCAAAAGGCGGTGATGCATTGGCTGTCAAATGTAGCTCACGTGATCTGTCCCGCCAACTCGGGACAGGTCCAATTGTCTGGAAACTTAGTTTCATTATTTATCCCCACACACCTTCGTCTCCTCTCTCATCTTCCCCCCCATGGCGGAGAAAGATGCCACAGCGAGACTCAGAAGAGCAGTCAAAGGCAAGTACTCCCGTACTCTCCGCCACAACTCCTCATCCCTCCACAGAGAACAATCTCTTTCTCGTCAAGAGACTCATACAAAGAACGGACATGCGGAATCCTGACCCCGGCGCGAAGCGCTACACGTCTTTGGCGTGGGCTGCTGCTCTTGGTCACGAAGAAACGTTCGAGTTTCTTCTTACTGCTGGCCACGACGACGAAGAACTCAGCAGAGTACGTATCCTGTGCGCCTCTACCTGTTAGCTTCGGGTTTACACCCCGACGAGCAGGACGCAGAGAACAACACGATCCTCATGATTCTCGCCGATTTCAAACCACCACCGCCGAATCCGTACGCACCCGGTCCCTGTCAAGTTGACCAGATGGGTGCCGCACTGCGCATGGCCCGGCTATACTATGACCGCTATCCATGGATCCTTGACTGGTCCAATTCTCAGGGAAAAACTGCACTTCACATGGCAGCTTTGAAAGGAAACGAAGAACTCGTTCGCGTGCGTGGATTCTGAACTTCAGAATTTCACCCGGTTATTTTCTAATTATCCATCGTCGGGTTATTAGATGCTGTGTGATTTGGGCGCTGATTTTGACTTGGCTGATAATAAAGGCAATACCCCTCTTCACTAGTGAGTTTCGTTTTTATCATAAGTTTTCTGAGCAGGACCAAGCCAATAGTTATATTGTTAGTTCTAGCTCTTGGGGTCATATACCGGTATGGGAGTAAGTTGACGTTTTTTTCGTGTTTCGTTCATCATGCAATTCAGATCGTCCAACTGTTAATTGAACGGGGTTGCCAGTTTGCTGCGCGCAACAATGATGGATTCACTGCCTCGGACTATGCTTACTCGTGAGCAACCATCTTACCCCGGCCAATGCATTCCAACGGTCATTGGCAGGTTTAGCACTAGAGACACATTGCAGGATTCTGCACGTTTACAATTTGAGAACAACAAAAAGGCTCGCCGCATGGTCTTTGCTCAAGCCGCTGCTAGAGGGAGCGAATGGGGAGGTGGGCTGGCGATAGACCGGACTGCTCATTTGCCTGTCAAGCCAAAAGACTTTGAAAGTGTCACTGCGCGTATGCGAAGCGGTTCTGGCGGAAGTCGTACAACAGCGACTTCGGACAGCGGCGACGTTGACAGTGTTGGAATTGCACCTAACGTGACCACGAGCATATCTTCACTATCTTCCTCTGCATCTCATTACCCTAGACAGCCACCTCAATTTTTGCATTCGCCACCACAAAAACCGGACAATAGTTCGTCTACAAGTAGCAACGGTACCTTCTCTGTACCTTCTCCTGGGCCTTTGCAATCACTGTCTCTAAACCCTCCAACTCAAACATCACTATCGCCTATTGTTAACCGGATGCGAGAACGGGATGCCGACGAAATGGAAAAGTATATGAGACGGAACCGAAGCGGGAGCGCAGGAACATCGTCAACGGATAACAAGTCGCAAGCTGGGCCGACATTCGGTTCGGTAGGACCCTCAGCTAGCGGAGATGAACTCGATGGCATCTCTTCGCTAGGCATCACGGGGGCGACGGCTCCCCGAAGACTTCTGCGACCGTCTTTTTCCGCTGCACAGTTGCGAACTTCGCCCTCCCCTGTCCCTGTCTCTATGCAACTGGCACAAAGTGACGCATCTCGAAATAGAGCGGGGACAAACCCCAGTAGTACACGTCCTGGACAGTTCTCTCTTTCTCCTACCCCCATAGTCTCCAGGGCGTCTTCCTCTGACTGTCCTCGCTATGAGGAGAAGTTGGTTGAAGAGCCGGAGATATACGCTGGACCATCCGCACAATACACGCATTTTCCTGAACCGCCAAGAAAGGGCAACCGCAGTGCTTCGTCTTCAGCTGCGGCCGCCATCACACGCCGTCTACCCTTTAATCTATTGTCGAAACCCGCTCCACCGCCGCCTCCCGAGCAAGGGCACAAGGGTCATCGAAGGGGATCTTCGACGACGTCCATTCGAGGATGAGATGTATCATTTACTGTATGTTGAAAGGATTGTTGTCGGATTAGCTTGCAAGGACAACGTTGTGTGGTACATTCTACGAATATTCGTACACGGTTGTAGTACTAGATTGCATCTGCACGCATCGCCGGAGAATGCCGATTACGGCCAGGTTGGTGATTGTTCGGTTCTAAAGGGTGTCGAACTGGTTCTGTCCGTTCTGCATAGTCGTTCATGTTCCCAAACTAACTCCATCTCTCCCGTCTTCTCCACCCCCACCACCTGGCTCGATGACCATCCCCTACAACGTCGACGCTGACCCTGACCCAACTTCCCAAATTGCATGGCCTGCTGCACGTCACAGGCAACACACGCCGTCCGGACTCCAGCATGCACAGGACTCCGAGCCCTCCTCTGAAACGGCAGTCTCGTACAGTGGTACGGTCGACTCCGGAAAACGCTCGACGATTCCAACCGAACACACGCGTCATCTCTTAAGCACATGGAACCTCATAACGCTCAGCATATCTATGGCGGGAGCTCAGATCGCTTGGACTGTCGAGCTTGGGTAAGTGTCGATGATGAACGTGTGTGAGGCATGGCAGAAAGATGTCGCCAATGACACTCGCATGTGTAGATACGGCACGCCGTTCCTCCTATCTCTCGGCATATCCGAGCAAGTTACAAGTCTGGTATGGCTTGCTGGCCCTATCAGCGGGTTGATCGCCCAACCCCTTATTGGTGCGTTGGCACGTCTTTTTTTGCGCGAATGTCTCCAGACGATAGCTCCGTGACAGGTGCCATCTCTGATTCATCACATTCCAAGTTCAGGCGGAGATATTGGGTCATTCTTTCAACAGTGGCTCTCGTACTATCTACCGCCGTACTTGCATACTGTCAGAGCACCGCGGCCTTCTTTGTGGATTTGTTTGGCGGAGGTGCCGGTGACTGGGATCCCGAACGGCAGAAGCAGGTATGCCATCGATTGTCAAAGGATATCCTTGCGCTAATGTCATATCTTCAGGTTTCGAACGTCGCCATTGGCATCGCGGTCTTCGCATTCTATGTTCTTGATTTTGCGCTCAATGCGTTGCAAGCATCCTTACGCAACCTCCTTTTGGATATTACCCCTCCTGAGCAACTCAACTCTGGAAATGCATGGCATAGTCGTATGAGCCAAGCAGGCAACATTGTTGGATATGGTTTTGGTACGTGCATATTTTGTCGTGTATCATGAGGTGTGTTCGACGCGCTGCGGGCAGGATTTTTACCACTTGCAAAGTTCCCTTTTTTGAGCTTCTTGGGAGGCGACCAGTTTCGCAAGTTTTGTGTCATTAGCATCACTATGCTCGTCATCACCGTCTGTATCACATGTTTCTTCCACGAAGAGAAGGAGACCGTTGACAGGAGGAAAGAAAGGTAGGATCTCCTGCTACTTGTGTTTTGCGCGAGTTGATCGGCCATATTTAAGGCACAACAAACTCTATGATGTGCTGGAGAACATTCATTCAGCAATCACTACCCTTCCTAAGCCTATCAAGAGAGTTTGTTTTGTGCAACTCTTCGCTTTCATGGGCTGGTGCGTTTCCTTCCTGGTTGTACGGGTCATATGCTTCTTACACTGCGCCCGCATAGGTTCCCCTTCCTCTTTTACTCCACCACTTATGTTGGTCAAGTCATGGCTCACCAGCTGGGGAAAGAGCCTAACATGGAAGTAGCCACACGGACTGGTGAACTTGCGATGCTTCTTTACAGTATCTGTATGTCTTTCTTCTACCTAATCTTAATGCAGTTTGGTCAAACGTCTCCGCCAACAGTGGCTGTCATTGCGGGTGCCCTTCTTCCCTACCTCGCACGCCGTGATCCTAGGCTGCTCCCTGAAGAGGGCGATGACGAACAGACACACATCCAGCGCCTCCGTCTTAACCTTCACCAATGGCGTGAAGAAGCTCTCGCTTCAGGGAAATCAGTCCAACTCCCTCGGAGACCAATTCTCCTGAGAGACATCTGGACAGGTGCTATGGTGTTTTTCACAATCCTGATGTTCTCTTCGTTTTTGGTAACAACAGTACCTGGAGCATTGGCTATGATCAGCCTTGTTGGAATCTGTTGGAGTGTGGCTTGTTGGGTACCTTTTGCTATCATCATGGAGGCGGGCATTCCTTTGTTTGTTGAGCATATTGAATACTGATTGCTTTGACAGTTTCTCAAGGAGATGACCGAATACCCGCGGTCGATGGCCTCTCCGCGTCCTCCGGCACCACGCCCCGCTGATGAACGCGATCCCCTCATACAACGCGAGTATGATGGCACAGAGACAAGCGGCATTGCCGTTGGCCAGTCATCGGATGGAGTAGAAACGAAACCTACGGCGGGGGGTACGATACTTGGAATCCATAACCTGGCGATTGTGATGCCACAGTTCATTGTATGTGTCATTCCTTATTTTTTTTCTTTTTTTTTCTCATTAGAGCTGCTCATCCAATATCCTGCACACCATAGATCGCTGTTGTAGCAAGCCTCATCTTCCGCATCGTTGATGAAACCTTACCCGCTAAGCCACTTCCTTCTCCTCACCCTGCAGACGTTTTGTCGTCCTTTGTGTCGGGTGGCCTTGGGAACCATACGACTTACTACGGGAAGAACGGAGTAGCCTGGGTACTGCGGTTTGGTGGGCTCTGCACCCTCTTCGGTGCCGCATTTGCGAGGATGGTGCCGCCCACGAAAGCGGAGAAAGAGACTCGTGCTGCATATAGGTTGCTGAAGGCGTTAAAGGCGGAGGAGGAGCCTTGATTTTAAAGTAAAATTGGGACACGCAGAACAGTGATTCTCAAACAGTACATGCTTGCATTTGTCACCATCGTCTCCTTGTTGCATTACAATATTCCGTCTAGTTACTCCCTGGTCTTCGCCGTCGTTGTCGTCATCGTCAATGTTCTCATGTCCGTGTACGACGTGATTTCGGAGTCTAATTTGTTGCTCCGTTTTTCAGTTTTCGGAGGTGATCTATGTCCAAAGAGCTAGACAGCGATGAGTGTGACTGCCCAATCCCATTCGGCCCCCACCCTCGAAGCAACATGGCAAGAAGGCACGATCGTCAGTGCTGGCATCTCGTCCCCAAACATGGCATTGAGGAGGGGGACAACGACTGTATTTCGAAGCATGATATCAGCACAAGTCACGAGGACATGACACAAATCCAACATACGTCTTCCCCTTGCGCTTGACTGATGGCTCACAAACGCTTTCGCAGCCAAGGTACGCTCTAAAAAGGGCGTAAAATCCTGGATCGCCTTCATTTGGACCGCTGTCTGAGCGACAACCGCATCTCGCGTGCCAGGCATGTCAGAATCCCTTACAAAGACGACGGCGCAGGCCTCTGAAGATGGCGGAAACCGCGATATTTCATAGTGAAGTTGAATTTCGACGCCAGGGCATTCGGGATGTCGGGCTGTTATATCGCCTTCAAGTTTGTTTTCGTTCCCATACGTGTAGACCAGGATACGCCACAGAAGGGTCAGTGATTTTGAAATCGTCAGGGTGGGGAACTTCACCTTGAGCAAACTCAGGGGACTTGTCTACCACGGGTTGATCTTCCTCCAGTTCCTCTTCGTTATTGGGTGATTCTAAATCTAAAGTAGCAAATCGTCCGCTGTGTACGAGAACTTGTTTCTCTAGGCGGGCACCGCGTGGAAGGGATGAAAGGACTGCGTAAAGAGTTGGTGTCCGCTTCTTTATTGTCACAGGATTAGCGTAGCCAAAGGACGGGGATGACATACGCGTACCCCATCAACCAGTTCCACATTCTTCCGGACGTGGTCCACATCCGTTACATGTATGAGGTAGTATATCGCAAGCAGGATCCAACCCCCTTCTCTACTGCCGTTTGCAGAAAAGTTGTCTCTATCTGACTCAGAGGTTGAGTCACTCCAACCGAAGCCACCCTCACTGCCGTCACCTAGTCCGGAATTTGGTGCAGCGCGAATGATTCGCACTGTATGTTGTAAGGCCAGGGCTGTTTCGAGCGGAAGAGTGGATGACGTGGATGGTTGAGAGGAAGAAGTCCAGGGTGCGACCATAGGCGATGGTAGAGTCAGGGAAGAGGGCATGAGTCCGATCTGCCCGGATATGAATGTATAAGGTGGTATCTGTACATCGGACACGGTCGTTTAGACAAGGGAGTTTAACAAAGCATTGACCTGGAGGATGAAATGATCACCGGTGGAAAGCAAAAGCTCACGCACACTGATAGCTTGTGAATAAGGTCCTATGTTCGCAGGTGCCCAATAGCTCAGGCTTTGAACGTGAAGGGACTTTCTCATTCCCGTTACTCCCTTCATTTCCTTTGCGAACATCTTGCTTTCCACTCTTTCACTCGGTTCTCGGCCCCATGCCAAGCAATCCAGTCCAACGCCCACTCCACCAACACCTACGCAAGCTCTTGCAGGCGGCGATGCGCCAAAGAAGGATGCGTAGGCGGCATTAGCAGAAGAGAATGTCGACCCGTCGAGGTCTGGAAGGAAGAGCGTAATTGTCGCCGAAGTTGGGAGTAGTTCCGAATGTGCGGGTGAACTGTTGGCTAGCAAGTCTAGCTGAAAGTATTGGCGATAGTATGATGGCGATGAGCCTGTACGCACTTTGAAGTATTTCAAAGCAACGTGTGACTTCTTCTCCGACGCTCGAGGGGCGTGGGTGAGACGTTGGAAGGCGCACGTTCCCGACCGCGATCCATGGACCGATGCGACGGACAGATGGTCCGAGTTCGAATGGTACATGCGGGTGCGAAGAGTTAGTATGCGAGGCTGCATCGGTCGGTACACCATAAAGGGATTTCTCCACATGTTTACGCAAAGTTTCAAACGAATGCTCGAGTAGGGGAGGGATGGGGACATCAAGAACAGGCGCAGGAGTAGCCTCTTTCTCGACCAGTAGTGCATGTTTGATTCGCAGATAAGCCACTGGCGCAACCTCGCTCTGGTTCACTACCACGACCTCTTTTGCCTTGATATCGATGTAGCTCTTGAATAGCGGACTATCGGTCGTGAAGGTCTCGTATTCCCCTCCCTCTCCGCACGGATGTGTACCGAATCTCTGGCGAAGTGATGCGAATTTCGATTGCATAGAAGATAGCGGTTTTGCGAGATCAGAAGGAGTAAGACCCGCACCGGCAACTTTGATGATAATAGCATTTAAACCTGAAGACAGCATTTCAGAGAGGAGTGAAGTCTGATTGCGCTGCCAGAGGTAGGCAAGAGGCGTTAGCGAGAGGCGGCAGCAGCTGCAAATGAATGAGTGAGGGAACAATGAAGGATTGGGTCACAGACACATGTTCTACGCGAACGCGTTGATAGTTTGAGAGGATAGCGCCGACGGAGACGGCTTGTATATCTGGGTGGTGTTCCTGGGGCACCGATCAGGTGTGGAGAGACATAAACGATAGCAGACAAACCAAGACGTTGCAGAGGAGTGCGTAGAGATCCTCTGTCTCGTCTCCTGCGATGCCACCGCCGCCAGGGGATTTCAGGCCATACTCTCTGTCTTGCTCTACCGGATTGCCTTGTATGACACGTCTGTAGAGAGGTACGCCGAGGGCCTGTGCGACGAGCGCGATGGCATCCTGACCGACTGTCTGGTACATGTACGAGTCGATCTCATCTAGTGACTGGCGAGTGAGCAAGGGAGAGTTGCGAGGGACGGACGCACCTTTTCCAGAGTGAGGCGAGAGCGTCGCCGCAGCTAGGAGCTGGTGGTGGTTGTGCTGGCAGTGGAGCAGGTTGAAACAACTGTCCTTGCCGCCGCTGAGCAGCGCGACGTACTTCATCGCACGGTCGTCGTTGGCGGCGTCCGAGTCTGCAGCAGCTCTATCTTATCGAGCCGACCCCCAAACACGGGGTGCGGCTGTGCGAAACCCTTGGTGTTTGCTCGACGTTGTTCCCGACGTTGAGCTCGACGCTGACCACGATGCTCTCCGCCCACTACGCTGCAGGCAATTCGCCCGCTCACCCGCACTCGCAACACACTCCTCTCCAGCCCCAGTTTGCCCCCCACCAGCACACCGTTTCTTCACTCCTTCCCACCCCGCCCTCCTCACCGCCAACAATTGGCATGCACCCAGTAGAAAGCACGATATCCCTCCTCGAGTCTCTCGTCGCATTCTATCACCAGGAGCGTATGTGGGTATATCGCACCCGCGCTCAACTCGAGATGGGCCTGCTCCATCAGGCACCCGTGTCCCAATCTGACACCTCGGTCTGCGTCGATCCTGAGCTCCACGACGATTCCGACGCCCTGGGCCAGTTACAGACCCAATCTGCGTCCCCGACAGATCCAGGAAAGACGGCAGACAATGCTTCTTCCTCCCCACCGACGAAATGGTTGAAGCGTAAAAAGGCCTTCAATCTGAGACTCGAGGGGATCTCCTCCACACGAGGCATGCTTCCCCCGGTTTCGCGCGGGGGTATCTCGAAGCACCCCCATCCGCACACACACCGTGCTCGACAGAGCTCTAATCTCAACCCCGCCTCCGTCCCGGCTGCGCTCCACCCGCATCCGTCTGTATCGATGGCTTCGTCGAACACTGCCATGTCATTCTATCCTCCGACGGCGATGAACACAGCGACGACATTGACATCTCCGTATCTCTCCCATCCGTCATTCCAGTTTTCAACGACAGCCAACCAACAGCCTCTTACGCCCGGTGTAGCGACGTCTCGATACGTTTCTACGCCCGCCCAGCATACACATTCCGCTTCTCAGCCGTCTCAAATACACGCGACGCACACAGGCCCGCTCGTGCTCGGTGCAGGGGGTCGTGAGCCCACCGTGCAGATACTGGAAATGTTTGAGCGCATGATGCAAGCGCGCATGGAGAGCTGTGAACGGATGACGAGGATGGTCAGGGAGGCGAACAAACCTGGCGGTATCGGCGTCGGGGGCACGGGTGTTGTGGGAGGGATAGGTGTTGGAAGTGTTGGCGGACCGGTGGGCGGGTTCGGTGGACCGGTTGGGCTTGGTGTGGGGGGGATGTACGCACCCGTGCAGGCTACGGCGCAGGGCGAGGTTGGAGAGATGATGTCGACGCAGACACCCGCGCAGCAGTTCTTGGGATGAACGAATTTCTATGCTATTTATTTTTGCGAATGGCTGTGTGGCGTGACCAGGACATCCTCAGTCTCAGACCGCCATGTCCGCCCGATATGCCCCCATCCCAAATCCCCGCACCGACCCAGACGCTGACAACGAGCTCGACGCCGCCTTCGACGACTTCGATGACGACGACGATCCCGTCCCCGACGAATCCCGCCCTCTGAATCCTTCCCCATCACTACACCACGACACCAGCAGCACCACCCTTTACGACTTCAACACCCCCGTCACAGACTGGGATCAACCCCCACCCGGCTCACCGCCCACACTGACACCCCATGCTCTCCCAAACTCCATAGGAAACTCCAATGGGATTATACCCACTTTTTCACACATAGCTCCTCACGCACCGACCAGCTGGTGGAAACGCTTCTTGTCCCCTCGGTTCGGTCAGTCCAGTTCATCTGGCAGAACTCGGGTAATAGGCGGAGGTACGGGCAATGACGGCGTGTTCAGTAATGTTACTGCGAAGCCATCAGCATCTGGAACTCGTGTACAGGATGGTCGGTCCCATCATCCCCCCATCGGCGCTTCCTTAATCTCACCTTTCTCATCGCAGGCGACAGTATCTACATCGTCCCCGAAGAAACTTCTTCGACAGCGCCGCCGTCTTATGCAGCTGCCCAGGCGGACGCAGTACCGCCATACCATACTTCGCTTGTTCTCCTCCCACCTTCCGCCCTTTACGACGCCCACGCCTTTTCTGGTCCACCAACCCAAGGTTCCGTCATCGTCGACTCCTTGCCCACAGGCACCCTCTTTGCTTTCCTTTGGAACACACTCGTTAGCACTACCTTCCAGTTTGTTGGGTTCGTGTTGACTTGGGTGATGCATACCACACATGCCGCCAAGTTCGGAAGTCGTGCAGGTCTCGGCATCACCCTGATCCAATGGGGTTTTGCACTACGTGCTAGACTCGATGACGCCATGAATGCCAGTGCAGGAACATGGGAAGACGGTACTACGCTCACGTTCGGCAGCACCAGAGAAGCTGAGGAGTACTACAACAACGTTGCGTTGCTCAATAACGGTACTGTTCCTGCTACCGTCACACAGAACATACCCGCACAAGGCGAGAGCCGATGGAGCGATTCGCTCCTGACGGGCCCAATCGCGACCGAATGGCTCTCGTTCTTCCTGATGACCATTGGTTGGTTCTTGCTCTTGACCTCCACGCTTGGCTTCTGGCGCGTCAAGCGATGGGAACGATCCATTTTAGCCTCTCACGGGGTCAGTCCCTCATCCTCTTCCAGGAGTCACGCCAGAACCCAGTCAGAGATCGCGGACGAGGAAGAAAGCAGGCGTCAGTCCTTCTTCGAGCGCTTTGGCCTATTCCGCAACCGTCACCAACCGTCCGAACTTGATGGGGGCGTCGGCGCTGGGTCTGATCCAGCTCTCGCCTCTGCAGAGGACGGTAGAGGTTCTGGCAACCAACAGAGTGGTACGCTGTGGTATTCTGACCTGGAGCGCGCAAGGAGAGCGCGGGAGGCATTTGAAAGGGAGCAGAGGCTTTGTGAAGACCTGAGAGCCGCGGGGTTGTTGTGAATGATCATACACCTTGCTATTATAATCTTGGTAGCACTCGGAGAGGAAGACACAGCACCCTGGGTGGGGTGACGAGACAGTTATCCATCTGTACTCTTTTATGCGCTAATTACTCTCCGTCGAAACAGATTCGCTGACTTACTACTCGTTACATTCTATACGCCTACTTTGCTGGACAGACCCGCCTGACGATACAACAAGCTTTTCGGCATTCAGTTGGGCATTCCTCTGCTGACACCGTGAATCTACTCATCGACATGCAACCTGATAAATTTATCCTCGGGTGACGCTTTCCACTGCCGACTGTGCAAGCCACTCATCTATGGCCTCTTCTTTAAGAACACCTCCACATTGAACTCCAGTGCTGAGCAAGGATAGTTGATCTCGAAATTGGCCAGTACAGAAGGGTGCAGCACACCCAAAGTACCTATCACGGT
>JBBPOB010000124.1:0-28729 GCA_038091275.1 Tylopilus subfusipes
CGTCGATTCCGTCCTCTACAGTGATCTCCTCGTCGGAAGAGTCGTCGTCGTCAGTGGAGAGGCCGTACAGGTGGTCTTCGTCGCTCATCGTGTTTTCAAGGTATGTACGATCTTACTGTGTGCTCGTTGGCTGACCATTTGGATAACACGTCACAACAACGTCGGCGACTACTATCACCCTAGTTCAAGTTGTTCAGCTCGGATGGTACCCAGATTCGCCAATCCACGTTCGCTATCGCAGGGGGTGGAAAGGACAACACGCGCAGAGATTGCTGAACGGTCCGGATTTACTTTTAACGTTCATGATGAGGATAGTCACTCCGTCAAACGTAACCTGGACATCTTGCTTCGAGCCACCTGGGCAGACGCCCTCGCAGAAGCATCGAGAGCAAAAAAGCTTTGCAATGTTGCAGACAGCCACGAAAACGATGAACGGCTCAGTAAGATTTTTTTTTTTCACCGAGAAATGAAATGTTGTTATCAAACTTGCAATAGCGTTCCGACTCGTGTCCAGCACGAAACGTCCGCAACACATATCTCTAGACCCCAAGCCACGATCCCGACCCCTGTATGTATCTGCTAATCCTGGATGTCGCGAGATGAAAGTTTCATACTATTCTCGCCAGATCAGGAGAGCCCGATTGTGAGGACGATGAAACGCAAGCTAAAACACGCGAGATACGCTCGTTATCTGTCGCGGTGGAACGTCAGAATCTAGAGGCTTCTGCAAGGCTGATCAATGTCAAGGTTGTAGTAATTGGCGCGATGGACGTATCTGGTCTCACGGCTGACCCGACTTTTTCCGTAGCCTGTCACCGTTGGAGCCAAGATACCACTCACCGATACGCCCCTTGCTGGACCCCTACCTCCTTTACTAGTCATCGAGGAGGATCGTGCAAATAGGACCGTCCGACGAGTCAAAAGCCGAGGTCCACAGGCTAATGAAGGCTTCGCGACGTCACCACACGAGCCACGGCCGTCATGTGCCGTTTTGCCCGTGATATCGGTTCCAAACCAGACAGAGGTGTCGAGCAAGAAACGCCGAAAGCAGCCTGTTAGAGAGAGACCGCCACCTGCTTATTGGAGACCACCGCCTGAGTTGCGAGACAAGTGTATGGGATATGCAATGGGCTGTCCGTCTAGCTGGGCCCCTGACCGGCCGTATGTACGGGATGCGATGCGATGAAAAAGGGGGGTCGACATATCATGCTGTGCCCAGTTAGAGTGCCAGTGACGCTCCATCTTACACCACGACCAACATCATCATGTCTGGCACACACATCCTCCCCGATCTCCCTTACAGCAACAATGCCCTCGAGCCATACATCATCGCAGAAATCATGAGGCTGCATCACGACAAGCACCACAAGGCGTACGTCGATGCACTCAACTCCGCAGAGAACAACTACGCCAGGGCAACGACCCCTAAAGAGCGCATCGCCCTTCAGTCCGTCCTTCGTTTCAACGGCGGTGGTCACATCAACCACTCCCTCTTCTGGAAGAACCTCGCGCCTGCGCCGGACGGCACGCACGTCAAGGGCAACGGTGGCGTCCTCAAGGACGGTGCCTTGAAGGACGCCATCCAGCGCGACTTTGGCTCCGTCGAGGACTTTATCAAGGAGTTCAATGCGACCACCGTGGCCATCCAAGGCTCTGGCTGGGGCTGGCTCGTATGTGGATCCCATTGGTGTGGTCTCCCCCCTTTTTTTTTCTTCTCACATCCTCTCAGGGATGGAACCCCAAGTCCAAGGTCCTCGAGGTCGTTACCACACCCAACCAGGACCCCCTTCTCACTCACGTACCCATCATCGGCGTCGATGTCTGGGAGCACGCGTACTATTTGCAGTACTTCAATGCCAGGGCTGCGGTGAGTGAATATATACGTTGCCCGAGCGACGCCAAACTGACTTGGCGCGCCCTTTGTCAGTATCTCGACAAGATCTGGAATGTCATCAACTGGGAGGAGGGTGAAAAACGATACAACGATGCCGTCTCTGGCTCCAAGTTATAAAACTGTCACTGCATGCATAGTGGAGAAGAAAGTGTCGTTCAGAACGAATTGTATTTGTACCATGTATTCCTACAGACGTGCGAATATTTGCTAGTCTCGTCTGACTCGTCCGCTCAAGTTACCGCGTCTGTGGGAGGTGCTTAACGTAGCTGGGAACGCTACATGGTACTCAAGCATATCGAGTCTCGATATTGCGCCTTCCCGAGAGATAGTTCGTGTCCGTGTGCACCTGATTGCTCGTTTTGACGGAGGACTTGAACCCATGGGACCCCCTCGGTCCTTCCCAGATGCGAGATGAATGCAACGGCGTCGATCGTGGGCCAACGCGTCGTCCTGGGAGCCCTCCAGTCGGGCCACACCGTCGTCGGCATCGACCACGTCGCCAAAGACGACACCGAGTTCCGCCATGATCCCTGCTTTGTCTTCGTCTCTGCAGACCTGACCAGCTTCGATGAGGCGCTTAAGGCGTTCGAGGGATGCGACGCCGTCGTGCAGCTTGCCGCCATCAGTCAGCCGATAGACTACAAAGCCAACACGCATAACCGGTGAGAAGCCATCGCCAACTGCGCATCGTGTCTGGATGACCACTGATCTATTCCGCAGCAACGTGGTGATCAGCTGGAACGTGTTGCGCGCCGCTGCAGAGGTGGCGAAACTGGATCATGTAGCTCGGAATAGCACGCGTGGCATAGGCGTCGTCTGAAAACGTCGTGCGCAGCGTCTTCAACGTCCAGCCCGAGTTCGACTACTTCCCTGTCGACGAGCTCCATCCGACGCTCCCCGACGAACCGCACGCGCTTTCCAGATTGTGAACTACCCTCGTTGTCGTGTCGTCGAGAGTCGTTTGATCTAATTTGGAGACGTGTGTGTACCCTTTTCGTGCAGGATCGCCAAGATGCAAGGCGATACGATCACGCGGAGGTACCCGAATATGCGAGTGGCTAGCCTTCGACTCCACATGTCTGTCCCATCGAGGACTTAAGCCTACCATGAGAACTACGAGCGTACAAAGGGTGACCTCTGGAGTTATGTTCAAGAAGACTCGTCGGCAGAGGCGTTTGTAGGGCCGTGACAATGGAGAATGACGAGTGGAAGGAACGTAAGAGGTTCTTCATTGCTGCGCTTCAGGTCGCAGCTGATGAAGACTGGTTGGAGCTAAAGCAAAGGTACTTTCTGGATGTTCGAGCAAGGGAGGGAATGGAGGGAACGGCTTCCTCGACTGCAGTAAAGCGGAACACTCCTTGGGATGGATTATGCATAGCAATTCGTCTGCCAGGGGACCAACGTGTAAATCAAAGATTATGATGGATGTAGGAATGTTTGCAACTGTGCAAGAGTTAGGCCAAGTAGACATGAAACAATAAGATGAGCCGCACATATTCCTCGTAATGATGTAATACTTCGCGAAGTTGCTTCCTTGATATCTCGGCCCGGTAGAGAATCTCATCGTCCGTCCGCTTCCCGTCAAAGTATTGATTGATTCTACGAGACAAGTCAGGAAGATTGTCGTGCAACTGTTCGAGGCGAATGCTTACAACTCGAATCGTTTTGCAATGTGTTCATCCTTGCCCTCCGACATCGCGGCAAGCCACTTGCGTTCCAACGGAGATGCAGTCCCCGGATCACTGATCATGGATGGAGACACAGTATCCTCGGCCGTTCCCCATCCAACATTATCCTCGTCCGATTCCTCGGAGACATCATCCAGGTCGGCGTATGCTTCAGCGGTCACACTGTTCAACTCTGACTCGACGGAAGACACACGCCTCGTATACCGTCGTGCGCTCTTCGGTGACAATGGCAACCATGGAACGCCAGGATTCCCGGGTCTTCTGTCAGTGAGCGACTCGGGTTCAAGAAGTTTGCTTTGCCTACGTCCACGAACTTGTCGACCGCCCAGCCGCTCTAACTTCCGTTCATGAGCCTCACGAACGCGAATTTTGAGTTCCGAAGTGGCGACGATCCGTACGTGGAGGTGGAGATTATATAAGAGGTCGTGCTTCAGCATCCAGAATACAACGTCGTGAAATAGGGTAATGTGTTCTTTGGAACGGACGACAGCAGCAAAAAAATGGTTATCAGTCTGTTTGGAACTAGCCGCCGAGATGGTTGCGAGGAGAGAAGGAAGGGGCGGAACGATAGGTTGAGGAAACATCTCTTTGAATTCTGTGGATAATTGAGGCAACCTTGATAAAGTAGACTGAGATGAAAGTCCCTTCCTTGAAAAGAGGGTATTCACGCACGCAATATGAAACTTGGGAGAGAGGGTGAAGATAGTCTTCAAACCACTGTGGACAACGTCCACAAGCTTTGCCCTTCTGTGATGGACAAGCCAACGAACTGTTGGAAACACCTCGGATTCTAGATCCCAGTCCAACAGGCTAGCCATGTCTGCAAGGCTGTAAGTATAGATGTCAACACAGGTGATGTAAGTCAGGGCAGACGAACATACGAAAGTGTGACGGAAGCGGTTTCCAGGAATTTGATCAGACGGTCTGCATACTCTCTTTCCTCGGGTCTCACGTGTGGACCCCTGAGATTTGTGTATGGATCGAGAGCATCGTTAGTGTCGAGAAGAAGTAGACTCTTCCATGGAGCTAGCGCAGGTAGACGCCATCCAAGGCTGAGATCGCGACCCCACATCCTTGTTTCGTCCTCATCTTCCTGATGGTCTAAAAAGTCGAGTTCATACTCTTCTTCGTTATGTAGAAGGTGGTCCAAGTAAGGAGGGAGTTGCAGCTCCAAGGGAAGGTTATTGAGTGTGATGCATGCCATCGTGGTCGATTTGATAGATTCGAAGAGCGTTTTCATGGCCGCCGCGATAGAAGAAACCCGAAGGGCTTGCGAGACGTAGTTCGAGAATGCTTCGCCTAACGTTGTTAGCTTACCTCGACTGGGACTTCACAAATTCCGTACCTTTAGCAATGTATTCCGCCTCCAAAGTGCCTAGGACGTCACACTCTGCTTCGACGAAGTTGGAGAGTACTTGTTCTTGGAATAATACTGCCGTGACCGTGAACGCAATTTGCTCATAGATCGCATGGAAGTACTTGGAAATATTTCCAGTTGTTGATGACGAAGGATCAGGCAGATCCAAAACCAGAACGAAATGGAACATGTGCAGCCACGAATTATGGCCCTGGTGCGCAGAGCGCAGTTCCGCGTTGACGAACTTCTCCGATCTATTGTCATCCGCATCACGATTTCGTGAACCCCTCCCCCTGGAATTGGACTTGCTGCCCTTCTCTGATTTAAAGCGCCAGATCCCGTCGTCCTCTGCTGAGACTGGGTGACCGATGAATACCAAGTTATCGATGATGAGCTCGAATTTCTGATGACAAAGGGCTCTCTGAGGACACAGCATTTTGGACAAGAACTGTGCTTGATAATTGAATATGCTGTGGTATTCACCGGCCACTGCGCCTTCTTCATATTCGTCATCGAATGAATCCCCTTTGGAGGGAGAATTGCGGCCGGATGAAGGGAGCTGTGTGTTTCTGGAAAAGGACCGAGTTCGGTCGCGTACTCCGGACGGCATCTTCCACACGTAGTCGTCCGTTTCCTGTGTGATGTTGTGGCGAAAATGACTGCTTTCTTCGAATGCATCAGCAGCACCGGTGGAGGTGGCATTGTGATGCGCGGCCCTCCACGGGTTGTCAAGTTCTGATCCACATATTTGAGGCAAAGGGCGTATGAGCCTAGATGATGACTCGGGTATCGATGGCCATCTGAAGACCAGACTGGGCCCTTTTGCGGACGAGTTGACGAGTAAGAGGGCCAAGAGAGTCTCTGCCATTCACCGCGACTGTTGGAAGCGTTATTGACCAGACTTGGTGCAGGCAGAATGGTTAGCGTCGCCTACTATCAAGGTCGCAAGAACGCAGCCTGGGTATTCGAGAGTTGCACTCTGGTTGACGGACGAAATTTACCGTGGCTGTGCGTAAATGGGTAAATCGGCACAGCCATCGTCGGCAGAGCCCAGGGGGAAGTGGGCCGAAGTGGACGTCCCGCTCGCGTTCCACAAAGGACGGTCTGGGCGGGACTGCAACAGGAGCGATGGCGCGCCGAATTTTCGAGTCAAGAGGGGTGATCTGGAGCGTACGCCCAGTGCAACCGAGCCCAGGTGGACACGCGCCAGCGGGCCGGAGAAATTTACGGAATTTACGCCCCCCAGATTTACCGTAAATTTCGTCCAAGACCTCTCACTTTGCCCGCCAAAATCAGTACTTTACTAGCAAGGCAGTGTTCGGTCTGCGTACACTTATAATCCGTTGGTTCTGTGTTCTCGTGCCAGTAATGGCCATATTCAACGACATCCTCCCGCTCAAGACAGGCGTAGCGCTCGAAGTCGCCACCTCACGGCCCGAGCAAGAACACCGATGTACCCGAGTTGCATTCTGTCTCCATCCATGGTCACGACTCGGCGGATGTATGTACGACTCGTGAGTACAAGTTGACGCGTTTCTGATTGTATTCTGTCTAACTCGACTCTCGCAGGACTGTTCAGACCATTGTCCAGTGTTTGCAAGACAATGGCTTCTTTGTGGTGTACTACAACTCCCGGGGCGTCGGCAAGTCAACCGGCTGGCCCTCTTTCACTGGAAAGACAGAAGGTAGCGATCTGGAAGCATTGGTTCAACATTTCTTGGAGGGACACCCGCAGGTCAACTCTGTAACCATTATCGTGCGCTATCCTCGAAAATGTCTGCATGCGACCCGTGTCCAACTGAATGAACAGGGGTACTCTCATGGTTCGCTAATAGCGACGCTGCACCCTGTGTTGCCTGCGCCCATCAACACCTCTTATGTGCTGCTTTCGTACCCTCTTGCACCGAGGGGGCTGTTGACCATGTTTCGTTCGAAAATGTACTCTTCAGCACTGACGTCCCTGTTGTGTGATGACCGCGCTCGGTTGCTCATCGTTCACGGAGACCGAGACGACTTTACGAGCCACTCCCAGTATGACACCTGGACGGAGTCGCTCAAGACGACGGAGGGTGTCCAGGCGCAATTGAGGGTAGTGACCGTGACGGGTGCAGGTCATTTCTGGCATACTGGGCCATCGAGAGCTGTGCTGAAGGAAACGCTGGAGAACTGGCTTTCTTGATGTACGAGTAATGCAGGCACTGAGACGTCGGTTAGACACTGCCCCTGAGCGACAATTGACAAGCCTGATCGGCTGCCAAAAGCGTCGACGCAGTGCTGCCTGCCCGGTTTTCAAGTTTGGACGCCAACGGCAACCATCACCCTGACCACGTCTATTTACTTGCTCATACTTGCGCAGACACACAAGTTCGTGTCTCACTCTTTTCTTTCTCCCTTCTTGAACTCCTCGAGAGTGCGAGATGTCAGTCCTTTCCCATCTCCTCGTTCGATCTCGCACTGACAACGCTCCATCCCGCTCGTACAGGCCTTTGCCCGACGAGAAACCGCGTCAGAGTGTTGCCAATCTCATCGGCCGCTTCGAGCAGCAGGGAAAACGACAAGCTGCGCCCGCCGTCCCCGTGGTAGCACGGAGCTCTACTAGTAGCGTCTCGTCACAAATAGCCGGCGATGCTGCGAAAGAAGAACTCAAGGAGAAGAGAGAATGGCCACCTAAACCCGTGGCATCTGCTGATAATAAATCGTTCGCACCTGCGCTCTCTGGTTCACCTTCTTCCACCATGCCCAAGTCTTCTGTCGTGAGCCCTCAGCCCATCCCCGACCCCGCTCCACCACCGGACAACCCTACCACTCCCACTCCTGCATCACCAGAGCCAGCAAAGTCACCTCCATCCAAAAGCAAAGCCGTCGCCAATGGCAAGTCGGTGCCTACAGCGGGAACGCGACACGCAATCGCACCTCCTGCAAAACCCCGTTCCTCCGTTGCCAACAGTTCCTCTGCCAAGTCTTTGGCCGGCTCTCCTCCGAAGGGCTCTCTCCACTCATCAGTTTCACAGCCACTCAGACCCCAACATACGGGCCAGTCCGTTACATCGAATCCTTCCACGGCGCGCCAAGCACGCCCAGTTCCTAGAACTGCACCATCGACCCCCTCGCGTCCCAAGTCATCAGCCGGACAAAACCAGGCTATTTCAAGACCAAAGACACCGTCTTCCGGTCTGTTCGCTCCAACCGCCTCGTCACTTGCGCGTTCTCGTAATGCCCCTCCGCCACTTCCACCCCCCGTGAAGAAAGTGTCCCTGAGTAGCAATGCGGCAGAGAGGCTTAGCAAGCCTACAGCTGCATCGCTATCCAAAGCGCGCGCACCAGCTATCCTTGTTCCCAGTCCCGCAAGAGTGTTCAAATCTACATCGACCGGTCCTCCTGGTTCCGCTCCTAGAGGGCCGTCGAAGCGAAAGGTTGGCGGTACACCTGCGAACAAGGCGGTCAATACGAAGGAGGGAACCAAGTCTGGCCCTACTTCCGTTTCTTCTGAGCCTCCCCGCGACTCCGACCACCTCGTGGCTGATCACGTAGAGAATGGACATGAGTCAGGGACAGCCGCACTTTCGGATGTTGGGTCACCAGAACACGGCCTCTCAGAAGTCGTCAGCGATGCGACACACGATCTTGCAGTAGCAGACGAGGTGCATCCCGATCCCGGAGTTCACGGTCATGAGCATGTTGTTCAGACTTCTCCAGATGAGGTTGCAGGTGAAGATGAACAAGTCCGTTTAGAAATCCGTAAGGATTCTGTTCCCGAACCCCCTGAATCGCATACTGGTGAAGTCACCAGCAACGGAGACGGTCTCAAAGTTGGATCCCGTACACCTGGAGATGACCTTGAGGATATCGTCAATCTCCTTGAAAGCGTCTCAGTTTCGAAGCCGCGGCCACAAAGTATCGCCACCATTCCTGACGAACACGGGGAAATTCCAGACGAGTACTAAGCATGGTACTCTAGCGATTTTCTATCCTTGTAGATGATCCAACACGCACACTTGTCTCTCCATGTGCATACCATCAGTGGTCAGTCTTGCTACCGAGTTCTATGGTACGTCTGACGAGCATCGTTGATGGCTTACAGGACGCCCCATCCGTTCAGTCTTTCATAACTACGGTCGTTTAGTTCCGCTATGATGTCTGCTGTGGTTTTCAAACTTGGCTTATGTTATTTTTTTTTGGTCCATTATCGTTCGAGATCGCTTTACCCTGCCAATCAGCCCAATCGACTTCTTGCAGCATATCGCACTTGGGTTTTGGAGCTCACCCGATTTCACATGTATATTTCCACTCCTAAGAACATCTCATAGCGCTCTACATCAGAATGCTGGTTGACAAATACTCTGATCCAAACTTGGATCTAGCCATCAAGAATGCTTGAATCAGTGAATGCACAGGGGAATATGAGGTACACGAGATGACATGGTAAAGCGTGGATAGCATAACGAAAACAGAAAGCATTGAGGAATGGGTCAACTAGACAAAAAGGCAACTTCATCTCGTTCGTGCTCGCCTGCGGATAGCAGCCAGTTTCTTCTCATCGAGGAGGCGTCGAGTGGGTATAGGGGGATCACCCGGCTCTGGCATTCTCTGGTGTGAAATCAGTAAGCTTCACTTGGGAGACTGTGGTACCTTACGCTAAGTTCGAAGAAACACATTATGTGACCTCGCTTCCCAAGCCTCTCCACAGCCTAGGCAGGAATGAGAAAGTGGTACCTTGAGGGAAGGATGGCACTCACTGAATCTACGAGGTAGAGCCCATCATATCTGTACCTGCCGACCAACGTGAGTCCTTGCACAACCATCGAGATCGATATATGCCTCACCCTGAGGACGGCGAATAAAAATTAGATTTATTTTTGCCCCGTATCACTCGGACTGGCCTCCTTGTCTCGCTAGAAATCTGAAGGAGTGAGGCACAGGTGTACACAATTTATTGGGGAATCCACCTTTAGAGATTTGTTTCGAGAATCTTCCATCGATTGGTTTCCGATCTGCTCCTAGAAGATGTTAATGGCGCGAAAGTCGTCTACAAAGAATAGACGTACTCCTCGTAAATCCTGTCCTCCTAACATACTGTCATTCAGACGATGTGTTCAAGATATCGCATGGAGCATACCTGAGCCCACGTAAGTGCTACGAGCAGCAATGAGGCCGCGTGGCTCTGGATGGAGGCAAAGTGACGTACATCGTATCTCCCCGATCAACGTTGTCCTCGTATCCTTCAGCTATGCAAATCGAAAATGCACCCTCTTTTGAATCACCGTGGATTCCTGCCTGCTGCTGACCATGCACACCAGCTTTCATCAGTGCCCCCCTGGAAACTGGTCAGTGAGCGAGAAGCGAGGAAGTATGGGATAAACACTCGCCTACTCTTGAAATGTTTGAAAAGGGGAACACCGGGAATATGGCCGAATGACCTTGAGACTCTGAACACGGTGGGCTGATACGCTTCGACGCCGAGGACTAAGAGTACTTACTGTGGCATGATTCGTTAGTTGGACAAGACGCGTTAATTGACCACACGAGCTATTTAAACGGAGGCTGTGCCACCGCGATGTATGAGTAAGCAAACACACGCAAACAGTGATGGCTGTGCTTTGTTTAGCGGTTTCTTTGGAAGGAGAATCGTGTTGGCTGTTTCTCGGGTTGATTCCTTGGATAACTTGGTACGAGACGTCAATCCAGAGTTTCAGTACCACTTTTCAGCTCTGATCTGTGCAAGCTGAAACAGCGCCGTTGCACTGTTGATACGATCGATAATAGCGGTTGTTGAGCAAGCCGCGCGGACCCTCCGGAATTTTCTCAAGCTGATATAGATAAACATATGACTCGGACAATAGCATCTAATTATAGACGCTTTTCAGAGCGAGGCAATAGCTCCGCGGCCATCGTTCTGTATCCGCATCTCCTTCTCACCGAAAGCATTCGCCCCCTTAGTTTCCACAAAGCCAAGCCGTTCAAACAATCGGGCACTGGCGCCATTTTCCTGACCTATCCGTACCACCAGGCTTTCTAATCGTATGGGAAAGGGGGACGGAGGGTTAGGTACGCGTGATAATGGCGGGCTCGCAGAGAATCCAGGTGAACCTGTCACGTACGACAGCATAAGCCTCAGCGCCTCGAGCGCGAAACCCCTGCCGCGATAGCCTTCCTCTGACAGTGGAAGTAAAGGGAAGTGATGCATGAGATCTCAAAAAGCACACACATACCTGCAATCATTACACCGACCTCTGCCTCAAAGTCTGTGTCACTGGGATCGCCTTTGAGAAAAACGTTTACATCGCCAACCATTGGAAAGGTCGCGAGATCACCCTCTCCATTCGCGAGGACGATAAACGTTAGCTCTAACACACGCCGATACCATGAATATCTGGCTCAGTGGAGCCTGATGCGGCTCACTATCATGGTCTTCCCGCCAGTGTCCTGCATGACCTGAGCTTTTCGTTGGATCAGTTTGATTTCATGAATGACGTACTCTCCATTTCATAAACTTCTTCCAAGCTGAGGGTATCAGTACCTGTATCCTTGAGCAACTTTGGATCGGACATCCAGCGATAATACCTCTATGACGATCGACTGAGTCAGTGGTGCACGGCAGTAAACGGCTTATATACCTTGACATGATCTGGAGTAGATGGGACCAGTACCACTTGGTGGCCCCGTAGTACCGTCTCCGTGTGCATCTGCAAAGTTCAAAGTTTTGGTTCGGACTGGCGGTAGTCCCTTATAGGGGACTTCCTTTCTAGTCACCGTCAGCCGACGACTTGGACTTGGACTTGGACACTTGTCGGAGAGAGCAATCTCACACTCTCTGCCAAACACCGTCGCAGTGTCTAGTATTGCTGAAACGTCCTCGTTGATTACAACCTTTCTCCATCACGACATGGTTCTTGGTCGGGTTGTCCATTATGCTGCAGACGCCATCTTGGTGTCGACGGTCATTGCTGGCATTCGACGTTCAAGTGGGTTCACGTGAGCTTCATTTTTCATCGTTTCACCCTCTGAGCTTGACGCTCCTTGGCTCCAGCGTCGAGACGAGCAGGATCTCGGACCCAACCATTCGCTCCCTGGCCGAGCGTTTTCTTGGTGTGGGAGAGACCATATTCGACATGGCACAGGCGACTGCAATAAACAGCGAATACTTCAAGAAGGATTCGAGAAGGTAGCAGGATGTTGTCGGGCTACTTTGGTATATGGGATGGCAGTGCGTCTCTGGAGCGGAGGAGTTCGGTGGGGCGTCGCTTCTAGACTCTGTAATTTATTTCGGCCAGCCAGCTGACGTGCGTTCTTCATTATTGTTCTGTCTACTGCTAGAGATACGGTGCGGTGACGCTGATGCTTAAGAACACGGCCCTCCGTCATGGAGTTGCCACGCCGTCTTCGTCCACACCCGAATTTCGTTATGGCTCATCTTGTTCGGTACAGCCTGACACAAGCTCCCGGACTTCTGTTCTGAAGGGGTGTATTTTCGATCTCAAGACGGTGCCGTTCCCACAGAAAGCGAGTGGCGCATTGTGTCAGGCAGCATATCATTCCCTCGCTGGGTTCCTTCAGGGTCTTCCGATACCTGGTCAAGTATTAGCGGCATCTGATCCGAAACTCAGTACATTGGGCGTACGCCTTATCAGTTGGCTGGGTAGAACAATCGAATATTCTTGATATCGATCGAGGACATCGGTTACCAGTTTAGTCCAGAAAGGCCTTACTACCTCTTAGCAGTCACAGAGGATCCCTCCCGACAAATTGGTATTGGCCGGCGCCGCAGAAAGTGGGCTGTACACATCTCTGATTGCTAGACGGCAATCATCGGAGCGGCTGTTGCAACTGTGCATGCTCCATGACGAGTGTTTCGCCTCACATTGGGTCAAGGGAGCGTGACGCGCCGACCGTGGTGCCAGTGGGACAGCCTGAGCTTACGTTGGGATATAACCGCCAGGTAGCGTTGGGTGGTGAACCACGTTTTGACTGACGGGAATGACCACCAGTTCGAATGGGATTTACTGCGTGATGTGTGGACCACTTCATCCGATCATCTGTTCTTGATCGACCGTACCGTTTCGACACCGACTCTGAGAGTAGGCAGGGAAGATTGGTTACGTAATCAGTACTGCATTGAACAGGTTCATTAACACTGACTGCAATCACCGCTCATGTTTTCTTTCTCTCCTTCTGCACCACCGCCTCGATTGCCTTAAGAACAGGCCACACGGCCCGATTTTGGGGCATACAATGCTCACAAACGCCCTCCAGCAGTCTCGAAACATCCCTCAACCACTTCGTTCCGCACGTCAAGGTAGTTCTCTACTCATTCACCAGGTCTCGTGCCAATGTGACAAGTGAATTAGTAGGTCAACAGACTGTCTTCGCGAGATTGCAGTCTCTCTTTCCCGCGTCGCCTGCAACAGCGACGTTACCATCTTTCCCTCAGAATGACATAGCCTTCCCGTCACCCAAGCTCCAGTCTTCGCGAAAGCATCCCAAGTTTCTGAAAATCAGGATATTAACATGGAATATGCACGATTCGCTGCCAAAGGTACGTTCGAAGCTGTAGTCACAAATAACGCTACATTCGCCCATAGGGTGACTTGGACGAGCTGCTGGGTGTCGTATACCCACATGGACACCGTAGGCCGGCCCCAGATGACGTGTCAACCTTCCCCGTACTATCTGCAGAGCCCGTGCATCCATATCATCTCGTTGTCGTGTGGGTGGTTTCTATACCTTTATATTCCAACTAAGCCGACCTTTTCTGAAGAGCAGGACAAGAATGCCCAAGCTCGTCTGGTAAGCATCCTGGACTGTGCACCGCGCACAATCATGGACAGTTCCGCAGGTATACCCATGGGTCTTGGTGCTGGCATCAAGCTTGGCGTACCCGATAAGGAGAAAGAGAGGGACAAGAGTGATGACAAGGACCATGAGAAACACCTCCACCATCTGCAGAGTCTCAAACGCAAGGACAAGGAACGGGATGAGGCTGGCTGTGGGTGGAAAAGCTCCGACGATCTTCCGGACGAAATCGTGGTGAACTTCAATCATGGTGGTTGGACGTCTATGCTCGAACACTGGTTGTGTCATCGAACGCAAGCGAATCCTCAGGTACAGGGAGAAGATACACTCAGAGATATTACAGCTTCGCCAAAACGTCATTCACTGCACCGTCGTGTGACCGTAAAAGAGTCGGAAATGGGGCCTTATGTACCTCTGGTAAAAGAGAGGATGATGGGGTTATACCTTTCGATCTACATTCACAGAGACTTGCGTGGCCTAGTTGAAGGCAGGTTAATGTCTACCTGGAAATGCTGCCCACTCACACTTCTCGCAGGATTCTCAAAATCAGCTGTCACTGCTGGTTTAATCGGTGGACGTGTCGGTAACAAGGGTGGTGTTGGCATCAGCCTCAAAATCGATGGTTCCACTTTCTTGTTCTTGAATGCTCACCTGGCTGGTGTGTATTGAGCTGCTGCAGCCTTTTTTTTTTTTGACATTGTGTTTATAGCGCATGAAGGCAAAGTTTATCACCGGCTTGGGAATTTAGCCAAGATCAAGGTTAGCTTGTTCATGATGTGCCACGACGCTGGTTAACTTGTTTCAAGGCTGAGCTTGCAGTGGACGATTTCCTGCAACCTAATGATCCCAGAATGTTGAGCGAAGGTAATTACACATTTGAATGTCCCTTGAATATCGCGATCTTACACTCTACAAGACATCACAGACAGATTTGACTATACATTCCTCTGCGGTGACTTAAATTTCCGATTGGATATCACTCGATTGCATGCGGATTGGCTAATTTCTAGACATGGTACGTGTCTCATTGATTGTGCATGAGCTGGGCTAAGTATATTTACCCGCAGATTATGCACAGGCGTTTGCATTTGATCAACTGAAACGGCAAATGGAGACGAATTCGGCGTTCTCTGGTTTTCGAGAAGCACCTATTAATTTTCCGCCAACTTTCAAGTATGATGTAGCAAGCCGTTCCAAAACAAAACGACGGCGTAGCAGGCGCTCGCCTGTAGACGGTAATGAGACCGAGAGAGAGGGTGGTGAAGAGGAAGAAAATGGGGAGGATGTTGAGGGTGAATCGCGTTCGCTGGCATCATCAAAGTGGACCCTGCACTCCAAGGGTGTTGCGTCAGAGCCTGAAGATGACGAATGCTTCACCCCCTTCACCTCGAATCCCACTGTAGGCGAAGGTGGGCGTGTTGCCTTGGCTGCAGCTGCTCAGAAAGCAAAGGCAAAATGGAAGGCGCTCCTTTCGCCAGCTGTCGTTCCTCGAACGCCTCCAGCATGGCTTCGGAACATGCATGGCCGATGGGATACCGCAGCAAGGTCGAAATCTCCTGATATTGTTGAACATCCACCCTCTTCAGGACCTTCAATTGAAGAGCTTCCCGCCAGCCCTATTGAACTTCCACCCGACATAGACAAGTTGTTGGAACCACCTGACAAGCAACACATTTTCATTTCTCGGCGATCATCGCGCGGGTTTTCTACCAAGTCTGTTCCTTCAACGCCAATCGAGCCTCATGATGATGACGACGATGTTGCCGTCTATGATTCCTCTCACAAACAACGGGTTCCTAGTTGGTTGGCATGATTTCTGGTGAAATGAATTTACTAGCTGATCCTGAAACAATGCAGGTGCGATCGGATTTTATGGAAGTCGACCGTCAAACCAGATGCCGGTGATGCGGAGCCAGATACCTTGGATATGGCAAAACGTACTCGAGTCGGTACTTTAATCTCCCAAGCTATTCGGCCATTCTCAGCCAGAGTGCGGCGCGACTCGGGAGGCTCGCCGAATTCTGCTGAAGTCGTTTCCCCTGGCAAACAAGACTACTTTAGTCGGCCGGCGACGAAGACAGCTACGGGAAACCGGCCGGTGTCGTTAAACCTACCCAGGCCACCTCGGATCCCCGCTCTAGGCAAGTCGTCAGAGACTATCGACCAGGTACAAGAGGATGGCTTCGTTTCTATCCGGCCACCGACACAAGATTCTGATGACTCCACGCGTGTCTCGTCCACGGACGCTCCGCCAGCTCAAAAGGCTTTAGAAGTCGCTTCTGATTCACCGTCGCTCCCATCGGCTGCGGTTCTTCGAAGTGATGGTCTCTTAGAGTGTCCACCTCCTATTCCACCCAAGGATCCTTTACCAACACCACCTTCGACTCGCTGGCGTTTCTTTCCCTTTCGAAGAGACACTTCCCAGAGTATCGCTACTCAGGAGTCCGCTGTATCAACACTCAACTTCGCGCCCCAACCTGCCAAAGGCGATATCATCTGTCTGAACTATAGCAGTCTGGATGACCGGGGGATGCGTCTTTTAGAGGGTCGGAGTGACCACCGACCAGTCATTGGATCGTATGCTGTATGCCTATGACTGTTCCCCTCACGTGTTCACCTCATGTATGCCTTTCATCGCATGGGATCCACTCCTTTACATATCGTAGATGCGGACTGCACTTCTCTGGATGATACCTTAGAACATGGCTGTATGATAATATATGTGCAGTACACTTGCTCATAATGTATATGGTAGTACTCAAGTGGTACTGTATATATCTCATGTTGTATTGATATTCCACTGCTCCCATCATGGTATGCAGGTCCAGGAGGGCTGTGGAATTCATTACAGTACACCGTTGTTGGTAGTGTTGTGGTGTGCAGTTTCCTAATTAGTCAATCCCTATCTCCGTGAGAACCCTTTCCTGGTGATATCGTATGGCTCCCGCTGGTATACATTATGAGAAAGTGCTTGATCGTTGTCACGCACATTAGACCTACCACATCAAACAACTCACTTTCTGGGGTTGATTTTCTGCGAAGACCGTCACATCGACCCATGTTCATAGGTACATGCATCATATAGTACAACATGGATTTAAGGAGAGATGGTAACCTCGACCTCCACACCAGGTTCCAAGCTAATGGAAGTCTAAGGCGAATTGATGTCAGGATGGTATCAATGAACAACAAGTGCGCTCCTTACGATCTGCTTGACGATCTCGCTAGAAGAGTGGAGGTCAATGAGACGCTTGTGAATCTTAAGTTCGTAACGGTCCCAGGTCTTTGAACCTTCACCACAGGGCTTTAGGATGGAATACATGAGTGATCGATCGCACAGGAGGTAAGGAGAGACATACCGTTTTACGAGTGGTGATTTTGAGGACTTTGGTTGGAAGGCGGACCGGGCCTTTGACGCGAAGTTGCTTGTCCTTGGCACGGTTGATGAGATCAGTCGAGACTGGGAATCCGAGTGAGACAAGAGGCACGGAGAAAAACGAAACGAGGTTGTGTACACTTTTCCAAGTTCTTGACATTGCTGCTCGTCAACGTGATGCGGATTTTGTGGATTTTGGCAGCGGGGACGGCGCCGGCTGCATCGTAAGCTTTCTCGTCCTTAGCGACGTAACTCATTCTGAGCGATGCGTATGTAGCGAATGAGTCAGAAGGTGACTGGAACGATGAATGAGTTCTTGCGAGACAAACGACACAGAATGAAACCACGTACCCAAGGTTTTTGATGATGAGGAAATCCAGATTAAGGTTCAGACAATATTCTCGGCAAAAACCGTGAATTACCTAATTGTGTGCTCACGTGATTATCAGCCCTTTGGACAACGACGGTCATGCAAGGAAAGTCGGGTCTGCCGATCCATCAGACGCTTTCATTCATCTCTCATCAGGATTCAACAAGTACTACCCGCCAGACTACGATGGCGAGAAACACAAGAGTCTCAATGCATACAGAGGTTGGCGTTTTCCCCTCGTGTCGAGTACCGGCACTCACATCCCTTGTAGGCAAACACGCCTTGGGTGATCGGGCCAGGAAACTCGACAAGGGTATCCTGATAACCCGTTTCGAGCTGCCGTTCAACATCTGGTGGTATATATACCAGTTCTTGTTTCACTCCACCCGCCGCTCATATCATCATATATACATCCAGTGGAACATGCAACAACCACATTGGTATGGGTGTACGCTACAATGCGGAGAAGAAGAAAGTGGGGTCGTACTACTCCACCCCCATATATTCCTTCCGGTGCAAATGTCACCTGTGTGATGGCTGGTTCGAGATTCAGACGGATCCAAAGGTCGGTAGTCTAGTTCCTCTCGGCCATATGTCTTACGTCCGCTGTAGAATACCCGCTACGTCGTCATCTCGGGTGCGAGACAGAAGGACGAGGAGTGGAATCCAGAAGAGAACGGTGGTTTTGCGATACACGGTACGCGAATGCATCTTGGCCCCCCCCTCTGTCTTGTTCTGGTTCTGACGACGCGCGGCGTTTAGACACTGACAGTAATGCCGGGCCCGCCGATCCACTCGCAGCGCTAGAAAAGACGACAACTGCTCAAAACCACCTTACTAAAGTACAGATACCTCGACTCGAATCCTTGCAAGAGGTGTCCGATCGGTTCAATAGTGATCCCTATACGTTGTCCTCCCTCGTTCGCAAGCGTTTTCGTGCGGGGAAGAAGATTGATGCTGCGAAACGTGCGGTCGATGATGAGCTGAAAGGCCGGTATGGGCTGCCAGAGACGTTACAGCTCGTGGCGGAAGACGATGAATCCAAGAATACGGCTCGAGAGCAGTGGAAAAAGGGCAGGAGAGAACTTGAAGCGTGGACGAGTATCAGGAGAGCGAGGCTGCAGAGCTCCGCTATTCCTTCGTCGCTTTCGTCAACGGGTTCGTCGCGAGGTCATGACCCCCTCACTTCGTTGAAGGCACGGGTGCTCGGCAATGTTCGTCAGTCTTGCAGTTCAAAACTCCCAGACGGACTAAAGTAGAGCATACATCGACTTTGTACCATTCCCCTCATTCACTGTATACTCACAACACGCACCATGCCCAGCTCGAGTTAGCTATCCATTAAAAGACCAAGGTCTGAGCAAGAATACGCGATAGCAGAGTAGAACAACATTAGGAATACAGAGCAGTGACACATAAACCAAGAAGAGACCAGTAAGATAACAGGGGTAGAAGCGGTTTAGATGACTAAGTCACCTCGACGTGAAAAGGAAAATCGAGTAAATCCAGCATAAAGATGGAAGCAAATAAATAATCAGAACCCACAAACCGACGAGACTATGCAGTAAAAATCGCCCATGGTTGTTCGAGAGTATGCATCGGCCCTTCCCATTTCCACTCACTGGCCTGATAATATGCTGATTCGCCTCCGTCGATCTCCCCTAGAGCTCCGAGTCGGAGAGGATCCGAACGATCACCTAGCTCATCGATTTTGGTTTTATCGGGCGATCCGGTGCTGCCCAACGAATCACCTTCCGAGCCAGACTCCGGGCTTGGGTTGGTTTCGGACGAAGGGACGAGGTCAGGTGTGGGTGCTTTGGAATCGTTATCCTCATCCTCCAGAGTAGTAAACGAAGAGAAATCAATAAACTCCAAGAACGCATCGTTGGCAGGGCCCAGATGAGGTGAGAGGGCGGTGGGTGGTGGACCAGCATCCCCGGCTCCGTGCACAGAAAGAGCAGCAGCTGTTGCGGCTGCATCGGCAGGCTCTTGAGCCACGCCGGCTAAAATTTGACCCAAGGTAGAGGCGATGTCATGATGGATCTCGTTATCCGTAGACGCGGTTATGGCAAACAGTTCCTTCATGCGATCAAAGAATGCAGCGGCATCGTCGTCACTCTTGATGTTATCGATCTCCTGCTGCTTCTTGGCAAGTGCCTCGCTCAGCTCACCCTCCCATTCCGTCTTGGCCTTCTTAGGCGATGGTGCATTACTTGCTTCAGCTTCTGAAGGGGCGACGCTAGTGAGAGTGGCGACGTCCTCTTCAGGTGGACGTTTGACTCCAGCAACAGGAGGGGCCATTTCCGGAGTAGCAGGACCCCTACTCGCAGTCGACATCTTTCGTACTCGAGTTGGGACCTTGGCCTTGCCGGCCGCTTTCGAAGGAGGTGACTTGGGGGTCTGGGGTGAACTATTTGTAGGTTGGGGCGTGGGGGCACTAGTAGCAGGGGTGGACGATGATACAGCGGCAGGCGGAGGAGTAGGAGATGCAAGAGTGGCGGGGGGAGGCGGAGCTGACGGACTAGGTGGGATGGAAGGCTGGATGTTTTTCTTAATCGGTTGTGGCACCGATTGAGGCTGGGGTTGTGTCTGGTTAGGCTGCGAATGAGGTTGGGGTGGAAGAGGTTGAAGGTGTGTTTGCGAAGGCGTCGGTTGTTGCGGTGTAACGGAGGCTGGACGTCCATTGTTCTGCTGAGTAGGGGGAGCTATCTGAGATATATTCTGCATCGGTGGCACCAAAAGGGGGGAAGCCCGAGCAGGCGCTGATGGAAGTGAGGTGTGTTGTTGAGAGTTGGCGGCGGCAGCGACGGTAGATGTCCTTATCGCGCGCCAGCGGTTCTCAAACTCCTCGTTGAGCCTGTGCACTTGCAACTGCATGTTACGCAGAGTCAGCGGGCTAACGATGTACTGCGGTGACGTAGTGGACAACAGCTGCCGTTGCCTCGCCACTGTCATCACCTAAAGTTGGGAGTTACAGGGTGAGTATGACGGAGACAAAGAGACAAAGAAACTCACAATGGCGACGAATTTACGGAGTATTTCATCGTTTTTAAAGACTGCGAAATAAATGGGTAGTTTGGGCTCGAGTTCCGACGTCATCTTGTATACTTGTTCAAGGAGCTGATTGTATTCCGGTCGCTGTTCACCCGGGATATGTTGCGGAGTTATTGCGGGAAGACCTTAAAAGGATGTGAGTGGTGACAAAGTAAACACCAAGAAAGCTCACTACGTTGTTGAAACATTTGCTTGTACTGATTTATCGCCATCATCGCGTGCTGGATTTGATCCTGTGTCGGTGACTGCTTCTGAAGTGCAGCTGCAACATGCTCCGGCACGTAGGATCCATTCGCCATCTTGGCTTCGCCTGCTACACTAGCCATAGTGCTTGCTCCAATCGGTTGGGGAGGTCGTTGAACGCCAGGCTGCAGACCAATGAACGCTTGCTCGTGCATGTTGGGCAATTGACCCTGCGCATTCGCCATATTCTGCTGCTCTTGTTCTGCGTTTCTCTTCGCAATCAGCTGAACCTGCTGCTGGTAAACCTTCATCAGATCAGAACGATGGCGCTCCACAAAATTGATCATGTGCTCCGGAACACGTTGAGCACGCATGTCTTGGGCGCTCACAACCACATATCGCAATGCTGTGGCGATGAGCTGTTGGTTTGAAGTCGGGCGAGGAGGGTTTGCCGGCATCTCCGTAGGATTCCCAGATATGCCAGGAGTCGAATTGTTACCGATGGTGAGGGGGTTTGGATTCATTTGGTTTATTGGCTGTTGCGGTGACCCCCCTGGCGGTCGGTTTTGGACTGTCAGAGTATAGGCATTCTCAAAGTGCAGAAGATACTGATCGTAGGTGTTGTGCAGCTGTTGGGCGATTCCAGGCCCACACCGGGCCGGCTCCGAGTCATTTCCAGGGAACTGGATGAAGTCTAGTCGACCGCCAATGACAGCCCAGAGATCTCGCTGATTTACCTGGTTGGGTTCAGTATTAGGTTTCAGAGAATCTTGTACCGTAATAACTCACTGATTTTGCACCACCTTCATGCATGACATGAACATGTAATTGATGTAAATCTACCATCCTATTATCCCCAATCGGAACGGGATTGCCGGTGTTTATATTTTGGCTTCGACAGAACTGGGCGTACGTCGATTCAAACCGCTGTTTATCCAGTGGCATAATAGCCGCCGCTTGCCGCGCCTGGTCGGGGACCTTCTGTCCTTGGGTCGTGAAATTCCCCAGATTAGGAGACATATTATTCGGTAGTGCACCAGCAGGAATTTGATGAGGGGTACCTCCAGTTCGAGGAGGGATAGTGTTCGGTCGTCCAATCGGCGTGGGTTGAACAGGGTGCTGTTGATTTAAAGCACCTTGAGTCTGGGTAGGCATCGGAGATGGAACATTTCCAACAGGAAACTTGTACGAGGCCGCAACAGGCTGGTTAGTCTGAGTAACAAAACCGGGCTGAACCTGAGCATTAGACACGGGTGGCTGCTGAGGCTGCTGCGAGGCGGAATGTGCCATAGGGTTTCTACGAAAATGTCAACGAAAATCAGAGACCCGACGATCGAAAGAACATACATATGAGGCGCATTCGAGGGTGATATACCGTTTGCCATCTGCTGAGTCACCATGGCGCCAAAAGTGGCTACAAATCTGGTATACACCTCCTTCCGGCCAGCATGTTCTGCGCGGAGCTGATTCAGCTTTGGCTGCAGGTGAGGATCATTCGCAGTGCGTGTATTCTGCAAGAGAACTGTTATGTTGCTCTCAGACTGCGATATCAGACCAAGCAAATAAGCCCTTCTCTCCTGGAACTCGGCCAGCGTCATAACCCTTTTCTGAACAGTCGGCTGCTGATTCCCAGGTACCAGTCCCTGATTGGCACCCGGTTGGCCGACGGGTTGCGCAGCAGGATGGGGAGAGCCGCGCATTTGGTCCTGAGAAGGTTGCATGGAGGGAGAGGGAAACATGTCCACGGAGGTTGGTCGATTTGGTACATGTTGGGCCCCAAGGCCAGACTGCGGGAGACGAGCCATTTCCTGTTGGTTGAGCATTTTGAGCTGACGGGAAACGCCGGGGTTGGGGGTCATCGCTGGATGCATCATGGGGTTCATATTGAACGCCTTCATCTGTTGCTGGGTATTCATAGGTACATTAGAGAAATTGGACGGTATCAGGGACTGGGGCTGGTTAGCCTGAGGATCGTGAAAAATGGGGCCGGAGGGGTTGATGCGTTGAGAGGCAAGCCCAAAGGGTTGCTGGATCTGTTGAACAATGGGTTGACCTTGTCCATGAGAGAGAACCTGCCCTCGCGCGAATTCCATCTAAACAAGGAAATGTCAGTATAAACGTAATTACGAGAAAATTGGTGCTCAGTGAGATATAAACTTGGGCGGGAGCAAAAGATTGTATCCAGCGCAGTAGTAAGTGATAAGATGTTATATACGAGGTTATTGGAGAGGAAAAGGGGGATTGGCCACTCATATCAGCGTCACATACGGATAGCCATGCACATCATGAACGCGAGGTAAGGAAATTTCCCAGACATGACTGAGGCGGCGAGGGAAAAAATCGCGCAACGGGAGACTTGCCTGGTGGTTCATCTGGGAAGCGGCGGCCAAATCGCCCGACTGTTGTGGACGGTATGGGTTCTGGTGCTGATTCATCTGCTGCCACATGCGACTATGCTCGGGGTTAGAGAGCGCCGAAATCATCTGAGGGTCGGGTTGTTGGGACTGCGGTGGCTGCTGAGGGATCTGGGACTGCTGGAGGGAGTTGGGCGTGAGGTTCTGGGGAAACATGGGGTACGGGTGCATGCGATCGGCCATAATCCAAAGTCCTGGGTTTACTGGAATAGATGTTCTAGGGTGCTGTAGAGCGCTGAGGCTGCCGGGACGAGCTCGACGTATGAGGTACGACCGAGAGCGTTGTCGGAAACGAGGGGGCCGTGCACGACGGCGGGGATGGGGGTGGGCGACAGCAACAGCAAGTACAGAAGGATGTTGGTGGTGGGAGCGAGGTTGGGTCCGACTTCCAAACACCTGCTAAGCACAGACCATAACAGACCAATGCGGACTTTGAAATATCCATCGTCTTGCATACGAAGTCCTCCCCAAAAAGGTATATCCACCACAATTTTATTACAGAAAAATACTCGGTATATTCCTGCGTGCTCCGCGGAAAAAAAGTCGCGCGTCTCGACCCCCCGTTGCGCTCGTACCGCCTGCGACAGCCAACGAGCATCTCGGCCGACGTTATTTACCTCACTCTGCAGCACGCCTCGTCCTCACCTCCAGTATCGGGTGGTGAGGCCTCATCAGACCTGAACGTGCGTGCGAAGCTTTACCCTGGTTCTGTCCTGCAGCCTCTCTTTCTTTCCCCTCTCGGATTCCGTGTGGTCATTTTATATTCGTGTCGTTGCTGGATACAGTAATCAGATAAAACTCTATTTCGCAAGCATGTCTAACCGCGCCATCATACATGGTTCTGTCCAAACACTCGCCGCAGGCTTTGGTGGGGTGGCCGGTGGATGGAGCTTTGAAGGACTGCTAACTCCCTCGAGCGCTGAGCGCAACGGAGACTGTTTTCGTGCGCTTGAACGCACTGTCACATGCTGTGATCCCAAAATAATTACAATATTTTCCCCCGTTGGTATAACCTCGTTCCGGTGCATGAGGCGGCGTTCACCGACTCTTTCACAGCGATCGGGATGCACACGTTGCATCAGCTCGACAACCCCTGTGTTTTATTTATCTCTCGGTCGGTGAAAGGAACGTTGTCTCAGGCCGTACGTACGAATGTCTCTGTTGACAAGAGACAACTTGCCTCCGACTTCCACGACTCGTGTACGTACTCTGTGGGGTCGGGTTACACCAGAGTATGGATATTTCCAAACCGGGAACGTTGCTGCTCAAGTGCACCGTCAAGCTCTGAAATGTAGTGCATGGCATACAGCTAGGATGGGGTATGAGTCGTGGCGTCGACACGAAAGAGCTAAAGTGTGAACGACAGTATCTATGGTTTAAACTTATGGATCATGACAATCAACTGTCTTTCTGAATTGACAAACGAGAACTGCGACTGCAGATGATGTTCTGTCCCTTCATTAAGCAAGAAACAAAGGCCGTCAAGTTTCTAAAGTAGTGGACTGCAGCTTGTCCATGTCCGTGAAGTGAATAAGGGGATTGCGTTAGGGTGGCGCGACGATCCTTCCGATGGCCACCACTGTCAAGTCAAGGCTTCTTCTGCTGCTCTGCCATCCGCTTTCGGACGGTCTCGATGACAGAACTCACGTAGACATGGTCAAATTGCTGAAGGCGGTCTCTGTAGGCTTTCTCCAGATGAACGGCTATCTCAGGAGAAGATCGTGCCGGCTCGGACGCTGTAGCAGCCGTTCGGATGAACCCGAGCCGCCCGCCGACCACATCCCAAGATTTGCGAGCGGATACCTACAATAATTAAATCTCATCACAAGGCACGGCGAGATGGAGCAACTCGGTGACCAACCCTAGCAAAACTTCCTTCTTGCATGACTGCAACATGCAGTGAGTATACATCAATCACGGGTTTGCTCACATCTGGCATGACAATGGTCGTGTTCATCTCAATAGATCTTCCCTGACAAAAATGAGCATAAGCCGCGTCAAAACGGGGTTTGTCGAGAGCAGGGGGGATATATGATGCAAGGGCGGCAAATTGCTCCGCAGTCGGGTGAGAGACTTGGGCGATGGCTTGGTTTAGGCGGACTAACAGATCTTCGCGGCGCTTGATCTCAAACTGCGCTCTTTGGTACTTGGCTGTCCAGGAATCTTGAGCTGGAGTCGAAGGTGTAGTCCATGCACTGGACGTTTGAGTCGATACAACGTCGGGCAGGCCGGGGGTAGACCGCGCTTGAGCTTCGAGGTGAGGTCGAGCGGCGCGCAGCTCTGCAGCAAATTTTTGCCAGGACTCGATCGACTCTTGAAGAACTTTGCAACGTTCGATGAGTTCGGGAAGCGTGTAGACTTTCGTGGGGACTTGTGGTTGCCCCGTTGGAGGACCTAACTGGGGTTGCGAGGATGATCGGCGGAGTTGAGGTGCGTCAGAGGGAAGCGGATGAATAATGTTTGGAGGAACTAGTGGCGTTGTTCCAGAAAGTGTTCTAGCGTGAAGTGTATCAGCGGGTCCGGAGTCCGTAGATGGCCTTTTCATAGATCAATGTGGTTTTCCGTTCGCCAAAAGGGGGGTTAGTAGCACACCTCTCGTGTCCTGGCTCTGACCTAGCTTCTCCACTCGTGTCTCCACTCTGACTCTCTTCGTGTAGTTCACCATTTTGGGCCATCTTGATAGCCCTATCAACCCTATCTAACAAGTCTTGCCTGTTCCTCGCTTCCCCACGTACTTGCTGTATCTTGGAACTGGGGATGCCGGATCGAGCAGCCATTAGATGGAGGACGGCATCATCAATGTGAGAGATCGCTTTCTGAAGGAGAAGATTGCGGGCACGAAGATGAGATACAAGCGTCGTACGGGTCTGCAGGTCAGTCTGTGGCTCTTTCTCTTTGGTCGCGTCGGAGGACGGGTGAGGTGGGGCGGTAGAAGGGCGCGTAGGGACGTCGGACGTCGATGTCGTAAAAAATGACTTGGAGAGCGCTGAAGACGATGCTGACCTTGCGTCAGGAAGTGTCGTCCTTGTCGCTCTGGGTGATAGAGTGGACGCATTTGCAAGTGGCGTTTGGTTTGGAGGATCTTCGTCGGGTGTATTACAACCGTCTGGTATCATGTAGCATGTGGGATCTGACGGCCTGGAAGCTGATTATCATTAAACCATGAGAAACGAGACAAGTACTGACGGTGGAAGCAGCTTTGGGGCAAGATATGTTATGAGGCGGCCTAGCCATTTTCAAGTGTACAGCCACATCGACATTGGCGAACATTTCCAAGCTCCCAACAGAGAGTGCAGTGGATTTACAATGAAAATGAACACGAGACTGATTGGTACAACATGTAGCGGTGAATACATGACGAGTAGTGGATCGTTTCTAATAAAACGTAGGTAGAATATCAACGGGCGGCACTTCCGGAGCTGCCGCCATCTTGTGGTGATTTAATCACGATGGCTGGTCCTGCCTCTAATATAACATCTTCGTCGTCGTCGTCGTCGTCGTCGATGTCTTCATCTTGTTCGACTTGTTGATCAGCATAGAATGTATTACCTTTGCTGACATAAATACTACGCAGGGGAGGGGACGTGGTTTTCTTTGAAAGGGGCACAGGTCCGGCGGCGAGGATGTGGTCATTACCGTCTTGGGGCAGTTCTTCTAGTGGATCGGGCGCTTCGACGGTTGCGGCAGATGCAACTTGGGGCTTGAAGTAGTAACGCAAGCCGACGGGTATCAAGACACCGACGACGACGGCGGACAAGAGGAAAAAGTTTTTCCAGGAAAAGAGATGGAAATCTGCTGCAGATGTCATTTCATCAAGACCACTGCCGATGGTCGTATGTATGACGGTGACACCAAATACACCGAGCCAAGTGCTTGACCAAAAGGGGATGAGACCGATGCCGACGTGAGGACAGACGACGTTGATGACCCAATGTGGGGGGAGGGGTGCGATGCGAAGGATGATGAGAAACGAAACGATGTTGTCCTTTTGTTGGCGAAGTTTTTCGGACCACTTGTCGAGGCGAGCCTTCCACTTCGGAACGGTGAGGAGGGCAGGGCCAAAGGCGGCGCTGATGAGATAGCAAAGGGTAGCGCCGATAGCGACACATGTGCAAGCGAGGGGAAGTGCGACGGGTACGCCCCAGACTGCACCACCGAGGATGGAGAGATACATAGAGCCTGGGAGAGAGAAGGCTTGGAGGCTATCGATGGAGCGTGAGATGGGGAAGGGGAGAGGAAGAGGGACATACAATAGATAGGTGATGACATAACAGATGATGATGCGCTCCGGGTAGATGTCACGGTACTTCTTTAAAAGGCCATTGAGCGCTTTTAGATCATCGAACGATTTGGGTATGCGGAGAAGTGAGCGATCATCGCTGGAAGGGGGGTGAGAAGGAGAAAAGTTTTGGATTAAAAGGCACACACGGTGCGAGAGGAGGGAGAGCGAGGAAGAGTGTGCCACCTAGGACGAGGGTGGCGGCGAGGAAGAGGGCAGCCATGCGGAGGGCTGCGGAGAGGAGGAGGCGAGAAGGAGAGGGACGAGGGGAGTCTTGCACTGAGCCATAGAGGGATGTGTCGTCTCGAGGGAGGAGGGGGTCGGTGTCGTGCACGGTGTCGAGGGTGTACTCGGACGTGTTTGGGTGGTGCATGGTCGTCGAGGAAGGGGGGATAGCAATAATAATAATAATTTAAAATATCACAATCACGTGATGTCAACGACAAAGGAGAGCAGGGACGAGGCTGGCGCGCTGACGGTTGCAGCCTGAGGCGACAGCGGGCGATCATCATCAGCGATGACACACATCCTCCCTCCACACTCGGACATCTCCCTCCACTCTGCCCTACACATGGACCAGCGTCAGCCCGCTCAACAACAGCAGCAGCAGCAACAGCAACAGCACCAACAGCAACAGCAACAGCAGTCTCAACCCCAACAAGCGCCCTCCCAAGCACCAAAGAAACGCAGAAAACCAGACTCTCCCCACGACGATGTCGCCTCTCCCTCAGAGCCGAGACGTCTCAGACGCTCCCATGAGGCTTGCGCACGCTGCAGGAGTAAGAAAATTAAGGCAAGTCCCGTCGGTAGTCACCGACCGCAAATCTCCGTTCGCCTGTCTGACTCGAATCCAAGTGCGATTCAAAACATCCAAAGTGTACCGCCTGTGCGACCGCGGGCGTGCCCTGCCAGCAGGAGGACAGACACAGACAGACCCTTACCCTACGCGGTCACACAGAGTTTATCGAGCGCCAAATCGCCCTCTGCGACGCACTCCTCAAACGTCGTCTCCCCGGTTTCAACCTTGCTAATCTCGACGAGATGTGTGTTCGCGAGGGCATAGACGTCGAGACCACTCTACACCCTCCCCCCGATTTTCACAACTCCCACTTCCAGCAGCATTCAAATCCGCCCCCTCCCGGCTCTTCATATTATCCTCCCCTCGTTCCTCCTGGCTACCCACACCCCGGTGTCCCAATATATGGCCCTTATCCACCACCCCACCTCCCCATCCCCGGCCCTCCCGGCTCTTACGGCCCACACATGCATCCTGGCTTTCCTCCCCCCCCCCCCCAGCACATGCAGCCGCCTCCACATCAAATGC